>CANXYC012113931.1:0-17224 GCA_948193065.1 Aleurites moluccanus | reverse complement strand
CTGAAATATATATTTCAAACTCTTATGATCTGTGAAAATTTCACACTTCTCTCTATACAGGTAGTGTCTCCAGATCTTCAATGCAAATACTATTGTAGCCATCTCCAAATCATACGTAGGGTAGTTCACCTCTTGATTTCTCAACTGTCTTGAAGCATAGGCTATCACCTTACCATGCTGCATGAGCACACAATCAATCCCTACTCTCAATACATCACAATACACCGCAAATCCTTTTTCTCCAGACGGCAAAACTAAGACAGGTGCCGTGGTGAGACAAGTCTTCAACTTGTGGAAACTTCCTTCGCAAGCATCTGTCTATTGGAATTTCACTTGCTTCTGAGTAAGCTTGGTCAAAGGTGCTGCAATCTTGGAGAAATCTTGCACAAACCTCCTATAATACCTTGCCAAACCCAAGAAACTTCTAACTTCTGAAACATTCGTGGGTCTAGGCCAATTAAGGATTACATCCACTTTCTTCGGGTCAACTTTAAGTCCTTTCTTACTCACCACATGCCCAAGGAAACAAACACTATCAAGCCAAAACTCACACTTGGAGAACTTGGCAAACAACTCATGCTTCCTCAAGGTTTGCAATACATTCCGAAGATGTTTTTCATGCTCTTCCTTGCTCTTAGAATATACAAGGATGTCATCGATGAATACAATAACAAACTTGTCTAGAAATGGCATGAAAACCCTATTCATTAAATCCATGAATGCAGCTGGTGTATTAGTCAATCCAAACAGCAACACTAAGAACTCATAGGGAGGTTTGGACAATTCATTTCAAAGAAGCAATATACATATGCGATGTTCATACTTACCTCAAATCAATTTATTCTTGTATTTTTCTTAGTTACTTGTACAGTTAATAAATCTCCTTTAATTTCTTGAATCTTCTTTTTCCTATGACATTTAAAATTAATGTTTCTTCAATCAACAATACATAATATGTTTCTCTATAATTTTAATCATTTTACAGCCTCTATTATTGTTTCCTAACATCAATTTAATTAATCTCTTAAGAAAATCTAAAGTTTAAGAATCTGCTTACTATTTATGACACTATTCATCAAATTCCATAAATTCTGATATCTTGAATATTAATCAAAATTAATAGTCTTAAATACTTATAATAGAGTCTATATACTCATATAGATCTATTCTATCTATCAAAAATTCTTAATCTAAAAAGAAAATGAAGTTGGGAGAAAATTACCTTATTTTCTCCAAAACTGAATTCCTGAAGAATCTGATTTGAGAATGATGATCACAGCCTTAAATGCGCTCATTTAATGACCTAATGCATTAATTTTGAGCATTAATACAGTAAAGAAAAATAGGACAGATTTGAGAAATATAGGAGAAGAAATGAGAACGAACGAAGAAAAGAGAAGAAGAAGATATCGCGAAATTAGCTACTGCTTCTCCTTTAATAATATACTACTACCTCTCAGCTTTCTGCTTTGCCAGGCTCACTTCTCAATCCCACTTCGCATGTCCACTTTGCATATGCCACTTTGCATATCCTACTTCGCATATGCCACCTCGCATATCCCACTTCGCATATGCCACCTCGCCAATGTCCATTTTGGCGAGCTGGAATCCTGCCTCTCCAGCCATCTCGCCACTTCGCACTAAAATGGCTTGTGAGTGAGATAAAGAAGTCCAAATGTCCTAATTCTTTTTCCCAGTTAACTTAGACATACAGGGCCACAATTCCATGCTTACCTCTCCTGCTCGATTAGCCTCTAACTATTTTTGAAATCGAGGAACCACCTTGCACTACCTATTTTGCCGAGCTGGAAAACCTTTCTTGTCACTCCGCACTGAACCAGCTTGCAATTGAGCTACAGATACTCAAATTCCTTAATTCTTTTTGTCACTTAAAATAGACACTCAGAGGTCCATCATAACCAAAATTCAAATCAAAAAGAGATCTACAAAATTTATGGCGACTTTCTAAATTCACCCAGATTTTACTCTAAAAAAAAAATGTCCAAGCAGGTCTGATGAAATTAGCTATCTCTTGAACTACAATTATTCAATCTCATTGAATTTTCACATCCATTAATATAACACATGAAGGAACATTTTTTTTGTTTACACTTTTAATTCAAACAACCTCTATCATTTCCAGAAAATAACAAACTAACTCAAAATTTCTGCAAGACAAAGAGAACCAAATAAATTCTGGTTGAGGAGCATATCTCCTTACACACACAGAATTTCCAAAACAATTTTACAGATTTTATAGATAATATATAAAAAAAATACTTTTTTAATTTATTCCTTTAAAGTCACAAAACTAACTCATAAAAATCCTTCATACATACCAAGAATTCTGAAATTTCTTCAAGACATTAATCTATCCACAACATCTCAAAACTCAGAAAAAAAAAATCAAATATTTATTATTGGGTATTACAGTATTCATTATATCACATATATTAGTTCTATCATTACATAAGTACCAACACCTAATTTAGAAATATTTTCATAAACTCCATATATTATATTTCTGTCTAATTCATAAATTCAAGGAGCTTTTAGATAATAAAAATACTTCAAAAGAAAAATAACACAAATATTGCAGTTCCTAGTGATGGAGAGATACCTTTGGAACTGCTACTACTTCTTTAGACCTGAAAAATAGAAACCACTAAAGGAGTGAGTATAAACTCAGTGAGCAATAAATATATTATCATACTTATGGGGTTAGGATGGTCAAAAGGTAATCAGGTATGAATTGGGTTCATACAATAATGATATTTAAATAATTAAGATATAGTAGTAAGTTATACGAGATTTATTATTAATGGAATAATAAAGAATTTCATATGAAAAAGAAGAATTTAACTAAATTTGTGGTAGAGATACATTATGGGATAAAGCATAAGGATGACATATATTTGAAATAGAAAGTAGCCATTACAAGCAACACAATTTTTCTAAATGATTTTTGATATAGGATGACACTTAGCTTAGCAATTAGTGTAAATTATTATGGGTAATTAGCACCAGTTATCACAAAATTTTTACTGTTTTTCTATTGTGATCACTAACCGGAAAAAAAATTATCTACTAATTACTATAGTTTGAAAATTGTTTCACTGGGTGATACCCTGTTGGATTTTTTATTGATCGGAGCACGTGGTAGCCACATCAATATATTATGCTGAATTAGATGGACACGTCAGTATAGTATATCTATATTTTTTTTATTTTGATCACTAAACTTTTACCATTTTTCTATTTTGACCACTAAACTTTCTATTTTTTTTCTTAAGAATTTATATCTTTAATTAAACTATTTTCAAAATACAAAAAAAATGCCCATTTAATTTAAAAAAAAAAAAACACAAATTGTGTTATTATTAATATTAACTCAAATTTTTTATAATATCCTAGAAGAATGTACGAATTCAAGTAGACCATAACTGTAGATATTAAGTTAATTGAAAAGTAAATATGTCAAATTGGTTTAGGGAAAGTATAAAAAGAAAATTCATGGAAAATTTGTTCCCGAAAGTTTTTAAGAAAGATAATAAGGAGTATTATCGGTAGTCGATTTTTATAATATTTTTAAGAGGTTATTTATTAAAATTTATTGAGAAAATCTTAAATTAGGATCCCAAAATATTAAGAAAAAAATAATTTGAGGATCAATATAATGTTAAAAAGGTGAATGGATTGTGAAGAAGAAGAAGAAGATGATGAGAAAATTCTTATTTGGAGTACATATCGGTTCTCGATTTTTAATTTATTTTCGACATTTAATTTATTTAAATTTATTTTACATGATTTAATTTATATGGATTATGGTTTAATTAAAAATAAGATGGAAGTGAATATAGTATTAAGAATGATTGAAAATGGATATGGAATAGAAGAGAAATTAAGGAAATGTAAATTTTCGATTTACGGAGTTTTGCCGAAACAAGTATGGTATAAAGATTCTTTAGCTATAGAGATTGAGTTATTAAGTTGAATTGAGGTACTAAGGTTAATGTAAGGTTCTATAGAACTTTAATGGGAAGAATTTATGGACTCAATTGAAAAGAATTAAAAAGAGTTGTGGTAGCAATTATAAATAAGAAAATTTTTGGGTCAAAGTTTAAATATCAAAAGATGTGGGACCCACCAAGAAAATATCTATTTACATCAATATTTTCTAGAGAATTCATGTATTTTGCCAAGGAGGATAGATTTTTTATGGAGATTTTCCCACTAATTTATGAAAATTTGACAAATGTCCAAAATTCTAAAATTCTCTATATTTTTCTCCAATTCTTCTTATGAGCTTTAGTGTATATAAAAGGAAGAGATAGGCTAGTTCATTGGAAGGAACTCTATGGCCAAACCACCGTTAAAAGAACTCCAAAGAATTTTCCTCCAACCTCCTTTCATAGAAACCAAAATTCTAAATTAGGAAATTAGTAAGAAATAAGGAAAAATTGATGGAGGAAGAGAGATGGATTTGATATCAAGTTATTTGAAGGAAAGAAAAAGAAGGAAATTAAGTGTTTAAGTTAAAGTAAGGTTCTCAAACTTAGTTCTTTAATTTAATTTGTAAGTGTTATAGATTGATTGGGTAATGAATTGAATTAATTGAGCTAAAGAAGTTAAAGATGAACTAGGGTTTAGAGGAATCCTAGAATTTGTTTTGAAATAGAAACTTGTAGCTAGAATTTCGTAGACTTAATGAATGAATGTAATACCCAGTACTTGGAGTGTTAGAGTAGATATGTGTTTGTTTGTTTGATATATATTAGCATGTGTATGTGTATATATGCATGGTAGATAATATAGAATATTATATTGAGTATAGATTACTCCTAGAATGATTATATGTTGAGACATGATGAGTTGTGATGGATTTTGAGGTGTTAAACATGTGTATATATAAGTTGGTTGAGTTTGGACAAGTTAGAATGGAGAAAATATGAGAATTCTTCACCCCTATAAACATATCACTCCCATGAAAATGTTTCACCCCCTTGAAAATATTTCACCACCTTGAAGAAAGTTTTTATAGGAGTGAAGACATTTTCACCAGCGTGAAAGATCTTTCACCATCGTGAAAATACTTTTTGTGTAAATTGGCCAATTCTTCAGTTTTGTCTTCACGGGCATGAAACCCCTTAACGGCCATGAAGAAGTGTTTCAAACCCAACGTAAACAGTGTTTTTCATGACTATGAAACCTATTTATGGGAGTGAAAGTGTCGGGCCTATAAATATTCGACCCTTCTCCTTCATTTTCAAACTTCATTTATTTCGTTTTTCTTCCTCTCCTTCATAAATACACCTCACCTACCCATAAATTCATTAAATCCTCTTCTCAAACACTTATTTTATCTCCATTAATACAAGAATCAAACCTTCAAGAATATCAAGATTTCAGATTTCTCAAGAACCTCCATTCTAGGGTTTTAAGGTATTTATTCCAAACTCCAATCTAAATTTAAAATAAGCTAGTACATAGTTAAAATATATGATTATGAGTTATGAATAAATGTTTAAGAGCATCAATTGGCATTTATTATGGATTATAGCAAGATATATATAGATTTAGGGTTTTGGGTGAATAGTAGCTATTCATACCAAGCTTTCACATTTCTTTAATAAGAGATTAAATTGATGTTAGAAAACATATAAGGATTTTAAAAGATGATTAGAATCATAAGAATTTACTATGTATGAACATTTTTGGGCATGATCTCTAATTATGAGTATTTGGGGATTTGACATATGAGAGAAGAATTCAAGGAATATAGAGAAGATTATTGAATGTACAAGAATTTGAGGAAAATATAAGGATAAATTGGTTTGAGGTAAGTATGAACTATGTTAATGTATGTTGCTATCCATTAATTGAGCTTGCTACTCTTTTCTTACTTCATGTAATTATATCAAATTCATTATTGATAAACCTAAACCTATAAATTCGTAATTTGTAAACTATAAATTGTTGAAACCCTCATAAACAAGCTAATCGAATGGATGACTTGGTTGTTGTTTTCTTGGACCAAGATCATTATATACCTATTTGTGTAATGGAAAAACTATATATAAATATGTGATGATAGTCTTGTGACCACTATGTTTCTTGATAATATGTCCAAGCCATATAACCCATGACCCATATGTAAATAGAACGCTCTTCCCAATAAGAGTTAGTTCATTGGTCCAATGTGCACATCGGAAACCCAACTAACAGGGTATTATGTCAATGTCCCTCCTAGCTGGGAACCAGAAACACTAGGCATGTACCTTGCGTAAGCACATGGAGACGTTGAGGTGACAAGGTGCACCGATACACTTTGCTACTATCTGTTCTGAGTTCTATTTCATGATATGATTTATAGAGCCATTCTTGGTGGGCACTCATATGTTAAAGAAACCATGATTTTTCATGTTATGATCTCTTGTGCCATGATTATGATAATTTCTTTCTTTCTGATATTTCAAAAGTATATTGAATATATGTTCAAGACCATACTTATCCTCTATATCTTCTTGATACTTGTAAGCATTAGTGTAGTTTATATCTTACTGAGTTGAAGGCTCACTCCTCTTCTATGGATTTCAAGTGATAGTGTTGCTCAAGAAGGAGCTAACATAGAAGACAAAGCTTCTTGATTCATTCCTCCAAGAGGACTCTATGTAATTCTTTTGATGTATACATATCATTTTGTATTATGGTAATTGTATGTATGAGGAGTATACTCTAGAGTTCTGTAGTTAGATATTGAGGATGATTTTATTTTGATGTCTAAATTGATACATTGTGAGTTACCCTTATTCCTTATTGATGTGGGATGCATCTTTTGATAGGTAAGGAACAAGAGGAAATCATATGATGATGTAAGGAAATGCATAAATGATGATTATATGATTCATAGAGTTGAATATTCATGATGATAACCATATATGATGTGGATATATGTTATGTGAAAGATCCAGGATATGAGTATTCTATGGGTTTATGGTGGCCTTAAGCCTACCCTTGCTCTAGGACCGTCCCACCACTATAGTTGGGGTATGAGAATGAATTTAGGAAAGTACAAAAAATAAAATAAAATGAAAGTTGTAGGTATTTATGTTATATATATTTCTATAAAATGAATTTATGTAAAAGGAATTTATGAAATTCGAAGTTAAGAAAGAGATATTAAGTAAAAACATAGACTCGTTTGGATGAAGGAATCAATAAAAAAACTATAGTGTTTTAATTTTATAGAATATTAGAGACTGAATTAGGAGAAGTGTTCAACATAAAAAGTGTTCATTTATATCTTATATAGCGGTTTGTAAAAGGACTTTAGTATTGAATTTTTATTTTGAGAGATATTAAGATATAAGTGTTACCTATCCATAATGACAGACAAATGGAAAAGGTTACTATATTATGTTGATATGAGAACTTTAGAGTCTGAATTAGGAAAGTGTTAAACAAGAAAAATGTTTATTTATATGTTAACTAAGTGAATGAAAAATGGTTTTGCTTCTGGATGAATACGAACTGAGTTATAGGTATAAAAATGGAGTCTTCCTGGATATAAACTATAGGATAATAGGTATAATTTTGACGAATTATTGAGAATAATGTAGTTATCAGATTGACCTAAAATTTGACTAGCTAGTAGTCACATATTTCTAGTTTAAATATAAAAAGGAATTGAAGTAATTGGATAAGTGTAGAGAGAGATATATGGTTAAAAGTATACAGATTGCCAGCAAGGGTTTTCCATATAAGTAAACCCTAGAAACAAATGATTTTAAGAATTTCTTAAATATAAGTATAATTAATGTAATTTCATGTTAATTGGTATCAAAATTAAGATTAATTGAATGTGTAGCATCAAAGAATTAATGAAGATAAAGAGGAGACCATAAGTATTATATCATTAGATTAAAGAGATAGAAGTTGAAAATATGGAGTTTAAAGGCTAAGATGAGTCATAAATATGTTATTATGCATATTGTAACCATCCCTTGAATTATTAAATCCATTTGCTTATTGTCATTATTTGTATCAAAACCTTTTTCTTTGTTGACCAATAATTGTTATTTAGTAATTCGTACATGAAAATCTTACTATGTGATCATAAGTATTGTACCCTAACTTGCTAAATATATGATGACATGACATGATAGAACTACTCGACCGATGGGGTAGTGGGTAAGTACCATCGACATTGTGTCACATCCCAAAACCAAAAATATGATGGTCCTAGGACAAGAGTAGGTTGAAGGCCACTATAAACCTATAGAACCCAAACCTGGATCATCAATCATCAATAATATTCTATAACCATGCATTATACTTCTTTATATATAAATAATCCATCAATACAATATCACTTGTTCCTTATTGATTAAAAGACAAAATACCGTCATCAATAAGGAACAAGGATTACTAATAAGCTCAATCATATCTCAATCTAATACAAATCAATCTACGAAGCCACTACGATTAATATTCTGAAATAATAGAAAATATCAAATGATTGTCAAATTAATACATTAGCTTCTTGGAGAGAGAAAATAATCAAAAAGCTCTATCTATCCTGTCAACAGGTTCTTTATCACTTGAAATCCACAATAGAAGAAAAGGAATGAGTCGAAAACTCAATAGGTTATGAAAATACAATAATACTTTAGGTTTTACATTGATTGATCACATAATAGGTCGAATTCAATATATATATATATATATATATAGTAACAATAGTTTATGAACAATAAGTATACATTTAGTGATATATATTTACGTGCCTACAAAGAAATGACACCCATCAATGTGATGATAGAACAACCATCAATCCATACCATCCATCCATCGAGATACTATGATCTCAAACCATATGTATGCTTGATTAGAACATATGTCCCAAGGCCGATAGGCTTTCCCTAGGTAAAGCCACTAATACAAATTGACCTTATCAGCTAGGTCACTGGTGCATATAGTCCAATGATTTCTCTCTCATTGGGAAGGCGTTCTAAATCATCAAAAGCCATACAATCGATACAATGAACAATGGGTGGGTCTAGAGACCTCACCTTATCAATATCATTAACAATATTCAATAGGTTTTCATTAATTTCATATGACCCAAATGGTCTTTCAAAGGTAATACATTTCGATAATGGCTTAAGGCCCAATGACATTATAATATAAAAAATAATAACATTCAATATGAAATTTAGTCTAAGAACAATGACTAAACTTCATTCAAGAACAATATTAACAAATGTGAATTTCATAACAAGGAACAATTATCCCATAACTTACCTCAATCCAAAGCAATTAATCCCACTATCAACTAAATCAACAATCTTTAGGTCCTTGGGTTCACTAAGCCTAAAACAATAAATTTTCAAAAATGGGTCAATTAGGGTTTCCTTTCCCAAAATTAATATACAAAAAATTTTAGGATTTTCTTGTAATACCCTAGGAAGCCCCATCTTGTATGCATGAATTGATTCTTAGTTTATGATTTAAAAGCATTGAAATGATTGGAAAGAATTTTAGAGACACAGTTAGAATGCAAATGAAATACTTTTCTGGAAATCATCGGTGTCGAGAACACTGCCGGGAAAATAGCAGTCCAGCTAATTTAAGAATTTCTGATCCAAACCTAGGAGATTAAATAAGTTAATTTTATGTGAAATTATGATGAAAATAAAGAGTTGAAAAATATTTTAGAGCACTGAAAATAAGAGTAATGGCAAAGTTAAATAAAGGCAACTTTGGGGGCAATTTCGGAAATCCAATGTCTGGGATCCAGAAATGACCCATAATTATTTTTAAAGGATAGAAAAACTTAAAATAAGGTATTTTACTTCCCACACTTGAGGTTGAATCTAAACATAATAGACAGAATAAATTACAGAAAGTTTTGGGGTAAAAAATACAAATAAGGAAAATTTTTGGCCAAAAGTATAATTAAACAAAGTTATGAGACCCACCTATTCTAGAATTAAGCCAAGGTGGCCGGCCAAGGGTGAGAGAAAAGGAATAATTGATAGGAAAAAATGATTAATTGATTTATTAATTAATTAAATAAGTGACAAATCACCAAATCTAGAAATTTCTATTTGTTTTGTCTTCATTTCTTTTTGGAGTTAGTTTTAGTGTATAAAGGAGAAGCCTTGGCTGCCATTTTTGGAGAGTTGGTCGAACCATAAGAGAAGCAAATAAAGAAAGAAAATTTTCTCTTAACCTTTCCAAATAAATCAACTAAAATTAGATAGGAAGAGATGAGAGAAGGAAGAGGGAGAAGAGGAAATTGATGGAGAGTATGTTAAAGATTTTGGTGGAGCAAAAGGAAGTGGGATTCAATTATTTTGATTTGAGGTAATGATTTTAAACTTATAATTTTTAATTATATTTAAGAGTTCTAAGATTTTATTTGGCAAATAATTGAGGTGATTATGTGAAAAATGTAAAGAATAAGCTAGGGTTTATATAGTTTCTAAATTCTATTTTAAGGCAGTAAATTATGGTTGATATTCCAAAATCTTAATGACTGAATTTAAGGATGGTTAAAACATGAAAGTTGTAGATAAATATGTTATTAGATATCTATAAAAGGAATTTGGAAAATTTGAAGTGAGGAAAGAGTTATTGGGTAAAAACTGTGACTGGCCTAGAATTAGGGTTATGAAAAAATGCTACTATATTTTTATTGAACATATTGATAGAGACAGAATTAGAAGAAGTATTCAACATGAAAAGTGTTTATTTATATCTTATATATAAGTCTGTAAAAGGGTTTTGTAATTATATTTGTGGTTTATGAGATATTAGGTCATAAGTGTAGACTGCCTGGAATGACTGTTTAACAGAACATAGGTTACAGAATTCTATTAATATAAGGACCTTAAAGTTTGAATTAGAGAAAGTGTTAAACATTAAAGATGTTAATTTATGTGTTATATAAATAACTATAAAATGGTTTTATAATTGGATGGGTATGAAATTAATTATAGGCATGAAAACAGGGTATGTTTGAATAAAGGTTTCAGGGCAGTAGTTTAATTTTGGAAATTCACTAATAATTGTTCAGTGATCCAAAAATTCTAAAATTTGGACATGTTATAATTTATGTGTCTATTTTCAATTGGAAAAGGAATTACAGGAATTGGTTAAGTATTGATTGAGTTATTAACAAAAGAACAGTATCTGCCAGAATAAAATTTATAGGCAGAATGTAGGTAGCGGGACAGGTTATAAGCTTAAGTGTAAATTAACGCCATAAATTATGTCGTAATGAGTTTAATGTGAAATGGATACACTAGAACCTTATATGTTAAGTTTAATTAGAAATAAAAATTGAAGCAATTGGATAAGTGTAGATTGAGTTACAGACAAAAATGTCTGAACTGCCAGAATGAGGTCTATAAGTGAGAATTGTTAGGCTAAAACCCTAAGTAAAAGAATAAATGGAAATTTATTAAATTAAATTAAAGATTTATATATAACATATAAATGAATACTGATTGTTAATGTTTAAATTAATGTATAGTTTCAAATACTGAAGAAGATATAAGTGGAAGATCAAAGTAGAGAAGTGAAGAGTGCAAAGTTGTCACGACCAGGTTTCCCAAGCCGCGACGGTCCTAAGGCACGGGAGATGCCAATGACGATCGGCACCCATAGAACCCAATATCAGTCACATCAATCCTATCAATTCAATATATATATATATATATATCATATTCATAATTACCAATCATTTTATCAACCTGTCATACATTCTGAAAATAACTGAAATATCAATTTCCCAAAATATCACTTTAATTATAATATCATCCATTTAACAAAACCATCATCAGTTACATATTCATTTCCTAGCTAACCAATAAATAACCATGGAGAAACTAGATCATGAACACCAAAAATAAATATTATTCAAAATAGAGTATTTGTAAATACATCTGAAAATTAGTGGCAGAATTCTCAGAGAAGTAGAAGTCTGGATTCTACAGCTCTAATCCTCTCCTGAAAGGGGAAACAATAACAGGGTGAGTATAGATGATACTCAGTGAATTCACATGCATCGCAATAAATATAGGTGTCATTTATCAAAGGTACCAATCAAAAAGGTAATAGTGTACCGAATAAATATCAAGGTACAATAAAGCCAATAATCAACATATAAGTTAGGTATCATATATGGAATGACAGATACAAGGATGGACTGTATGAAAACAAATCATACAATCTCCAAACAATCAAATGCGTTGGACCATGTGGGTCCTAGATCATCCATATCAGGGCAAATGAGCATAAGGCTGATCAGGCCCTATGACCAGGACCATAACCCTTCCCAGCTAGGGTACAAATATATAATGTGCACAAGGTCGACAGTATTTCCCCACTCCCCTATCGAATCAGAAGTTATGTCACAACCATATCCAGGTCAATAACAAGGGATACAATTATCAACAATGGCATCCGGATTCAATCAATCAGTTTGATATCAATCATATCAATATTCCATATCAATAATGGCCATGCCATGTATAATATCCAATACAAATCAAAGGTTTGATAATAAGGTAATTCATATGACAAAAGAAATAAGGTTCGGTAATCAAATAGGAAATATTAATGAAGCAAGGTTATATAACAATAAATGGTTTAATTTGGTAAGAGCATATAAGACAAGTTCAAAGAAAATCAAAGGTAACACAATCATGTGAGGTTCGGCCATTTGGGGGTTTTTCCCAAATGGTGCCCAACAATCAATTTAAGTAAATTATTAAGACAAATGATGCATGTAGAACTCACCTCCACTTTCCAATAGTCAATTAATTAGTCAATCTCACCAATTTCCTCCAAAATCCCCAATTTGGCTACTTGGAGAATTCAGTTTCCAAAATCTACAATTTCACATCAAATTGATCATCAATTTATTGTTCTCTTATACCCAATTAACTATTTCTATCATCAATTTATGAATCCCATCACTAATTTATCATATCATACTTCAAAGTTCCAAACAAACTCTAGAGTTTAGGGATTTCAATTAATTAGCGTTAATCTATATAAAATAACACTAAACCCATTTATTCCAACCTAAATAATATCTATTTAACCAATAAAACCCAACAAATAAATACTTACCTCAAATGGTTTACAATGGCAGAAATTTATCCTTCACTGCCTCAAAATATACTCAGCCCCTTTCCATAGGCTAAAGCGGGAATATAATGGCCACATAATGCCTATATGAATTTCCACAAATTCTCTCCAGAATTTTTGATGGAGAAATCGTGAAATCTGATGAAGAAGAAGAAACAGTGCTTCAGGCTCTTTTGGGAGAAAAAGTCAAGCACGATAGAATAGAGAAGAAGAAATAATAAGTTTATAGAGAAGAAGAAATAATAAGTTTAAGTGTTTTAATCCTTTAGTTACTGCCCCTTTTTATAAGCTACTGCTTCAGTAAAACGAAATTACTAATTCTCACTCCGCCAGTCTATCCGTTATTCCAGCTCGCAATCACCAGCTCGCCAATCCCAGCTCGCCAATGCCTCTTTGCATTGCCGGCTTGCCATTCCACTTCGCATATACCAGCTCGCATATGACGGCTCGCATATGCCACTTCGCCAAACCCAGTCCGCACTTCCCAGTTCGCAATTCCTCTTCGCCTTTCCTCTTCGCACTTTCCTCTTCGCATTTCCTCTTTGCATCTCCTCTTCGCATTTCTTCTTTGCATTTCCTCTTCGCATTTCCTCTTTGCAGTTCCTCTTCGCATTTCTTCTTTGCATTTCCTCTTCATATTTCCTCTTCACACTTCCCTCTTCGCATTTCCTCTCCACACTTCCCTCTTCGCATTTCCTCTTCGCACTTTGCTCTTCGCATTTCCTCTTCGCACTTCCTCTTCGCATTTCCTCTTCGTAGGGCCAGCTCGGCAATGCCAGCTCACCTGGCCAACTCGCCAATGCCAGCTGAAAAACACTTAACCCAACTTACGCAAATTCGCTACTGACCTGTAAATTCCTAACTTCCAACACTTAGAATATATTTACAATTTTAGGAACTCAATCTATCAATCAATATCATACCTACGAATATTTTCCATGCTCATTTACAATCATTATTCAAAATAATTAAATAAGTAAAAATGCATACTTATTGCATACAAATTAATTCATACAATAAAATTTAAAAATTATACACACACACACATATATATATATCCAAAAATGATATATGAAAATGGTAGGTGTTACATTCTTCCCCCCTTCAATTAAATTCGTCCTCGAATTTAAATAACACATACCTCAAAACTGAAAAAAGTGATGGGTATCTTTTCCTCATCTCCCGCTCACTCTCCCATGTATACTCCCCCATTGACTGGTTCCTCCATAGCACTTTAACCATCGGGATCTCTTTGTTCCGATGCTTTCTGACCTGTCGATCAACAATCTCCACAGGTAGCTCCTCATATGATAAATCCTCACTGAGATCCACATCCTGCATCTCCAAAATATGTGATGGATCCGATACATATTTCCACAGCATCGATATGTAAAAGACCGGATGTACATGGCTCATACTGGGTGGGAGAGTCAATCTATAGGACACATTACCAATCCGCTCAAGTATCTCAAATGGGCCTATACATCGTGGCGATAGCTTACCCCTCTTCCCGAATCTCATAACTCCTCTCATCAGAGAGATCTTTAGGAAGACATATCACCAACAGAAAACTGTACATCCTTTCTTTTCGGATCCGCATAACTCTTCTGCCTACTAAAGGCAGTCTTCATCCGCTCTCGGATCATAGGAACCTTCTCCATAGTTTCTCTAATCAATTCGGGTCCCTCTAGCTGCTTCTCTCCCGGTTCCAACCAAGACACTGGTGATCCGCACTTTCTACCATATAGTGCTTCAAATGGAGCCATACCAATCGAAGAGTGATAACTATTATTGTAGGAGAACTCAATCAAGGGCAGATAATAGTCCCAATTACCTTTAAAATCCAAAACACATAACCTGAGCATATCCTCTAAGGTTTGAATCGTCCTCTCGGATTGCCCATCAGTCTGTGGATGGAAGGCAGTACTAAACCGTAGCTGGGTACCCATAGCCTCCTGAAATTTTTGCCAAAACCGAGATGTGAACTGCGCACCTCGATCAGATATGATCACCAAAGGAACTCTATGAAGACGCATAATTTTATCAACATACAATTGTGCATACTAAGCTACTGTATAGTTAGTCTTAACTTCCAAAAAGTGTGCAGACTTTGTCAATCAATTTACAATAACCCAAATAGAGTCATACCCCTTCGAAGTCCGAGGTAGACCAACTATGAAGTACATAGTAACCTGTTCCCATTTCCATTCTGGCAGCTCTATCTCTTGAAGTAGCCCTGATGGTTTCTGATGCTCAAACTTAACCTGCTGACAGGCTAAGCACTTCGATACAAAACAAGCTACATCTTTCTTCATTCCAGGCCACCAATAAACATCTCTAAGATCATGGTACATTTTGGTAATACCTGGATGAACACTATAAGTAGAATAATGTGCCTCTCACATAATCCTATTCCGCAGCTCATCACAATCGGGTACACAGATACGTTTCCCACACCTCAAAATCTCATCATCAATAGTGAACTCGGTCATCCGTCCACTCTGAACCTCTCCCTTCAATTTCAGAAGATAAGGATCTCTATCCTGGGCCACTTTTATGTCATCAATCAACAGTGACCTTGCCTAAAATTGGGCTATCAGAGACTGGTTTCGATCCTGGGAACCCAAATCTAACTCTACTCCACAATCTTCTAACTGCCTCAAATCTCGGATCAATGGCCTCCGGCCAACTACAATATGAGCAAGACTCCCCATCGATTTCCTGCTCAAGGCATCCGCCACTACATTGGCCTTCCCTGGGTGATAGAGAATCTCACAGTCATATCTTTCAGAAGCTCAACCCATCTTCGCTGCCTCAGATTCAAATTCTTCTGTTGGAAGATATACTGTAGACTTTTATGATCAGTATATATCTCACATTTAGCCCCATATAGATAATGCCTCCAAATCTTCAAGGCAAAGATAACTGCTGCCATCTCAAGATAATTTGCTTCATGCTTCTTTAATTGACGAGAAGCATAAGCAATCACCCTACCTATCTGCATCAAAACACACCCTAGGCCGATCCTCGAAGCATCACAATACACAGTCTACTTCTCCTCCTCCACTGGTAATGCCAAAGCTGGAGCGCTGGTACGGCAATATTTCAAAGTCTGAAAACTCTGATCACACTCATCCGTCCAGACGTATCGCTCCTACTTTCTTATTAATCTAGTCAGAGGAGTGTGAGGCCTCGCCCGAGCACCGCTCCGTCCAGGCCCGCCCTCTTCCGAGAGGAAAAGAGAGCATTGGGGCATCGGAGCTCTCATATAGGGGCAATTTGTCACGGAGGAGACGAGCTTAGCGCCTTTTATTCGAAAATGATTTTGATGTTTTGAAGTCGCCACCTTAAGTTATTTTTTTTGGGAAAATTTAAGGTAAAAACCCATTTTGACTCCAATTTTATCCCAAAGGAAAAATGCACTAGTTCTTGAAACCAAAGAGGATTCGGGGACTGGGTTTTCGTTTGAACTTGGCTTTCAATTTTAACCTTGATTTTAAAATGATTTTCATGAACAATTAAGGAAATGACATATAGGATGCATGAACAAGTAATTAAATGGATGAACAATATAAGTAAAGAAAATTAAAAGAAATCGATAAAAGTGAATTATTACATCTTAAATACCTTAAAAATAGGGGATACCAACTCTAGCCCTTATGGGTTCTAGGCTGATCACACATTCCCCAGATAATATACAACAGATAAAGTTTAAACAAATAATTTAAAAGAAAAGAGATGGTTTTGTCATTTTTTTGGATTTGAAGCTTTCATACAGCTTGCCTACGTATCCCGTCGAATGGGAATCAAAACCCACGCAGTTCTTCCTTCTCGCGAAGGAGGGTTGATTCTATGCCCAATTTATCATGTTTTGATTCTTTATTTTAATGCTTTACCAAAATAAAAAAGATGAGTTAGAAAATGTACCTTGGCCTTAGCTTCGAGGGATGTTGGCGGGCGGAATGCTCTTCCAGAGCGGAGTTCCACCTTGGATCGGATGGCGCCTCGAGGCGATGAGTCGGGACCTTGCTTCGAGGAAAAAATTTAACTAAGAGGTTCAATA
>CANXYC012113841.1:0-13151 GCA_948193065.1 Aleurites moluccanus | reverse complement strand
AATAAACACACTCACTACACACAAACAAACATAAAAATATAAATAACTAATTCATATTTTAAACACACACATATATATATATATATATATATATATATATATATATATATATATATATATAGTATTATTTTTTTGAAATTTTTTTTTTTATTAGAACTAACACTCTATCATTAATATGAACATAAATAAAAAATATTAATTTTTTATAAATATCAAAATAATTATTATAAATTAATCAAAATTTATAAAAATTTATTTATATTTATAAAATAAAAACCTATAAAAAGTATTTATAAAGTCATGAATTCTATAAAAATATTAAAAATTTATAAAACTTTATAAAAAATCATTTACTTAAAACATTATTAATTATCTTGATTCAATAAATCACTCTTATAATTGTTTCTTAATGAGCCTCCTATACTAAATAAAACTGTTTTTTAAAAACAAAATAAAATCTTAAACATATTTAGTAATCAATATTTCTCTCCATCCCATTTAATGACCAAGGGATTTTAATACTTTTTTATTGAAAATTACTTATTTTTATGAAACAGGGGCATAATAGTCAAATTCACAAGTCAGTGTGTCAATTTGAATCCTCTGAATTTTTTTTTTATCCCATGATATCACTTTTATATGTTAAGACATTTATGAAAAAAATTTAGCTAAAATATGATAAATGAAATATGACATATAAGATAATATATAATATAGAGTAATATTTTACATTTTATTAATTAATTTAAAAAAATTGAGAATTACACTTTTGCCCGGTAGAAAAATAGGAGCGTTGCATGGAAGCAAGACCGATCAAACCTAAGCTTATAATTATGGCGAAAACCAAAACAAGTTCAAACTTCAAAACAAGGTTAGCCTAAAATCGGGTTCTAAGACCAAAAGAGAACTCACAAGTTTCAAACTTGCCATGGAAATAGAACAGATTGTGCTTCTGCACAAAACCCCAACACATCCCAAACCCGCCAGAACAAGAGCAACAGGTGAAACCAAGATCAAGAAAGAAACCAAAAGTTGAGAGATCAATGGCAGAGATTAGCGAGATTGTGGACCTAGACGATTTTGATGGTAATGATTATGGGTTTTTCCTCGCACCCATATCAAAAAAAGGTAACACCAAGAGAACTGCAATTTCTGTTGAGCAGTATAGTGAAGAAAGAGACCTTAATCTCGCTATAATCGCCTCCCTTAAATCCACCACCCAAACCCAAAAAGCTAGAAAATTTAATTGATCTTTCTCAGGACGATCAAGAATGTTACTATTTTGATGATGATATCAGGGTACTTAAATTCAAACCCGGGTTCACTACTTTTAAGAGGGGAAGGAATCGTTTTGGAAATTCGGTGACCGAAAATGGGCAATCTTCAAAATCCAAAAACGAACCAGAATTCGTCTGTGAGATAAGTGTGAAACCCAAAACTGGAGATGAATCATTTTCCATTCTGGCTGTAGTCACTCTTATTGTACTGACTGCATGGCCAAATATGTGGCTTCCAAGTTGCAAGAGAATATAACTTATATTCCTTGCCCTGTATCAGGGTGTTCTGGCTCATTAGAGCCTGGATATTGCTGTTTGATTCTTCCTCAGGAAGTGTTTGATAGGTGGGGTAATGCATTATGTGAAGCTGTGATTCTTGGGTCTCAAAAATTTTATTGCCCTTACAAGGATTGCTCTATAATGCTAATTTATGACGGGGGAGAGGTTGTGAAGGAAGCTGAGTGTCCTAATTGCTGGAGAATGTTCTGTGAACAATGTAAGGTCCCTTGGCATTCAGGGATTGGGTGTGAGGAGTTCCAGAAATTACACAAGGATGAGAGAGAAAGGGAAGATATACTGTTGATGAAGATGGCAGAGAATAAGCATTGGAGGAGGTGCCCAAATTGTAGAATCTATGTTGAGAGAACACAGGGTTGCAGATATATGAAATGCAGGTATGTTTTATATGGGTTTCTGTGTTCTGCTGGTTTTTGCTTGATTAATTTAATAGCATGCTTATTTGTTTACTCTGTTTTGTATTTTTTGTTCATCAACTACTAATAATATTTGGTTGATCATTAGAGTTGTTAAAAAACTATTTGCCTGTGTTTTCAACCCTCAGAAATAATTAAATAGCGGGTAACTGGTTCATTGTTCATTTGTGATTGGTGGCATTTTGAATGTATCTAGGGAATAGTTCCCGTTAAAAATAAATACTTTTGTGTGATTTGTTTATAAAGGCCGCAGTTTTTCCATTCAACATGGCTCTGTTTGTTACATTCAGTTACTCTATTGCATGGCCACTCTTCCAATTCCATGAGTTGTCATCTCATATTTCCCCTACAATCCGTTTCGTCAGCAGTATTGGCTAACTATATTATCATTGATACCATCTGATAAAAAACTTAACAATGATAAATAGGGAGAGTATATAGCATCAACTGGGCGGAACTATAACTTTAAACTTGGGACAAAAAATATAATTGAGACTCCACCTCTCACTGCGATGCAGCTTCAAATGCAATAGTGAAACTAGACTTCAAATTTTGGAGAGTTAAAAATAGTTATAGACAAAAAAAAAATAAAGTTTATAAGATTAATATAAAAAATTTAAAAATTTTTAGTTTTATTATTATATTGTGAAATATTTATTTATATATAAATATAATAATACATTTATAACAAATAATATTTTTGAAAATTTAAGATAATTTATATATATTTTAAGAAAAAAATTATGAAATATACATATAATAAATTAAAATTTGAAATACTTTGAAGGGACTAAATATATATATTTTAAAAAATAGTTAATTTTGGGAAGCTTGGAAGGCCGCGCACCCCATGCTCCCACATAGCTCCCATATAGTTCCGCTCATCAAACTCTTGCCAGTTGGGGCACCCTTCCAATTAATCATTGGTCAAGATGCTAATAAGTGGCTACTACATTTAGAGAGTTCTGAGCACTTAAATGAAAATTGAGGAAAGATAAGTTTTCTTGACATTTCCCTTTTCTTTTAGTATAAATCATAGAGGAGATTTAATTATCAATATATCCAGAATTGTGACGAGCAGAGTTGGTAACTTTGCATAAAAGATTAACGTGGTATTCTTGGCATTTTCGTTTTAGTGATTACTTGCAATCATTTATTGCATGAATTGTGGATTAATTAGCAGGAATATGAAATATTAAGATTAAATTTTAGCATTGTTTAGTTCAATTTCATTTATTGCCTAGTTTGTTCGATGTCTATCTCATCTGCTTCAGTTGTTATTAATAAAGCATTATTCATCCACAACCATGCAAATCCAGTGTTTTCGCCAACATTTGGGGAGAAGGTTCAAATTAAAGGAAATTCTGTTATTGGTCATGCTCTATTTCTTTTCTTCCTTAGTCAAATAATAAAAATGAATGCCTTTGCTTTGCTTTGAAAATTTGTTTTTATTATTCCTTTTATAACATTGTTAACTTCTAAGATTTTTGTACTTTCTCTTGCTGGGAAAGTTATTTATTGTATGATTTTCATTTTAGTTTCCCTACAAATATTGCCAATCTTAATACTATGTTGATACTTTGTAGTTTTGTATTTGTTCGCTTCATGAACATATCTGAATTACAACTCAGATTACAAGGCACAGAATTGATGTATTTGCTACATAATTAGCAACCTTTCTTAAATCTTAACCATTAATTCTTATTATTTGATTTGGATCCTTTGTAGACATGATTTTGTGTAATTTTTTTTTCTCATCTCCGAATTTGTCACAGATTTGGAGCTTCTTTCTGCTACACATGGGGAACTACTAACATAGGTCTCAACACTCATTACTGTAGTTACTGCAACACTCATCATTCGACATAGTACAGATCGAGTTCTTGCACGTTTTATAACAAGGAAATATGGCAATCCATTTGGAAAGCAGCTTATTATTATAATTTAACACATTAGAACTTTTCAGCTATGGCAGTAATTGTTTCAGGTTTTTTTTTCCCCATTATACAGTGCATCAAATGATGAACTTATTCTTGATTGTGGCAATTTTTTCTGAAGTCTTACGGTCAACTGTTATTGGATATCATTAACGAGAATTTTATCAGAGTAGGAACATGTTGAATTTAGTTTCTTCAATTTTTATTTTTTTTAGTGGTTTGATTAATATTTTGAAACCTAATCCAGAGTATATACTCAGACTTATCTGACCCTTGGGCTGGTCTTATGTGGTAATAAAAGTTACCTATCACAACCCTCATTGGTGGGCTAATAAATTTTCATATTATTTTGCTCTGATATCACCTTTTATCATATTTTTTATATAAAAATAACACCATCTTTATTATATCCCAATGTTACCTAACATAAAATATTTAATACATAATTAAAGTTGCAAAAAACAATAATATCGATGTATTTAAATATATTTATAAGTTGGATTTGAATAATTAATACACTTAATGTGTGTATTATTTAATAATTAGTGTACTTGTTAGGATTATATCATTATTAATATTTAGTTGAATCATTTAAAAAAATTAAAATTAAAATTAAATATATATCCTTTAATTTTTTATTATGAAATATTATATAAAATTCACATATTTGTTATAAATTTTGAGTATAACAACTCAAATATTAATAACTTAACATACGATAAAATTTAAATTTAAAAACTCTGGTATCTTCATCAGTGGCAATACGTATCTTCAAATTGTGGCCAGCTAAGCTCAATTGTACCAGATAGGGATGTTTATATATTCAATTACTAAATTCTACCTAAAGCAGCACATGTAACTCTTTATATCGTGAGGTCAGTTCGTCATTATGTAGCAGTAGAACCGTAACTTCAAAAGGAATCGAAACTTCTCCACTTTATCCGGCGGATAAAAACGTTTGAACTTTAATTACGAAACTGCCCATAGACATTGGTTTTTAAATTTAATTTATAAACATATTTTATAAAGGCATTACTGGAAAAGAAAATATCAGTGGCGGCTTTTTAAAAGAAAATATCAGAAACGTTTAGCCCCAGACAAAAATGGGCGGAAGAAGAGAAGGAAAAAAAACAGAATCATGATGACGTGGGCCAATGAAAAAGTGACACGTTGACAAAGTTAATCTGGAAAAGAATAAAATAATGAAATAGAATATGAATATTTTCATTCTCATTAATTAAAAAATAAAATAAAATAAGAGGTTTCATTGTCAAAAGCCAAACTATTTTTGTTGCTTCTCTCTCTCTAAAAAAATAAATACACAGAACTTTTTGTCTGGAAAGCACGAAGGAAGAGTCGATATCTGACACTTGTGCGACACTGATACGCTCTTGACACATTGTTAATAATTTTCGATACGTTAACTAATTCGACACTCGAATTTTGTAAATATTTTAATTTCCTTAAATCGCGCTAATTCAATTCTCTAAAATCAGCAAGATGCTTTGATTTTTTTGCCCTCGCTTTTCATGCAGGTAAGTTTCTTCTTCTTCTTCTTCTTCTTTTTTTTTTTTTTTTTTTTCCGCTTTCTCTTCTTCTTCTTCTTGCATCGCATTTCTTCTATGATATTTTTTGACCAAATCAATCAGGTCCTTTGGTTTCTGGAAGAGAGGTAGATGATGGGTCAGTTATTTCTAAATTTAATAGGCATTGTTTTTATTAGCAGATGCAGTAATGGTGTATATCAAATTTTTAAATAGTAGGATCTTAAATTAGTTGAAAACTTGGAATCTAGCTCTTACCTGGTTTGGTATTTTTTGCGACAGAAATAAGAGAGCAAGGTTATTAGTGAATTTCAACTTAAATTATTATTATTATTATTTTGTTTTAATTGAAGGTTGAAGGTTGAGAAGTTGGGTTTGAGCATTGTGTTCTCTAAAGCACAGACACGTTAAATAGAAGGGAGAGTCGGTGTCCGACACCGACACCGACACGCGTCCGATAATTTTCGACACATTGACCAATTTGACATACGAATTTGACACGATCAAATGATAATTTTATAAATAATATAAAATGACAATTTTGTAAATACCTCAATTTCCTTAAATCCTTAATTCAATCCCCTAAAATCAGCACAATGCTCTACTCATTCCTTTCGCCTTCGCTTTTCAGGCAGGTAAGTTCCTTTTTTTTTTTTTTTTCTTTTTTCTTCTTGCATCGCATTTCTTCTATGGCATTTTTTGACCAAATCAATTAGGTCCTTTGGTTTCGGGAAGAGAGGTAGATGATGGGTCAGTTATTTCTAAATTTAACAGGCATTATTTTTATTAGTAGATGCAATAATGGTGTATATCAGATTTTTAAATAGTAAGATCTCAAATTAGTTAGAAACTTGGAATTCAGCTCTTACCTAGTTTGGTATTTTCTGCGACAGAAATAAGAGAGCAGGGTTATTAGTGAATTTCAACTTAAATTATTATTATTATTATTATTATCATTTTGTTTTAATTGGGTTTGGGTTGAATCATGGAGCTATTGCCAACTATTTTTGAACATTTTCTATATTAGAAAGATATTTGCGTATTACTATAGGATAAAAAAAATGATGCTAATCCAAATTTGACCTTCTGGATAGTTTGAATTAATATTATACATTTGCTCATATAAAGAAAGGTATTTAGTAATCCTTATTTTTCTTTATTTTTTATTATTTGGGTTGATTAGTAAATGAAAAAATTGATGGATTATTAAATCACATAAGAATCATATTAGTTCTTTTTTATGAATCAAATTCATATAAAAAACTCTTCTTTGGTAATGCAGACCAAATTAAGGCATATTAAACTATTAATCATTTGAACTGAATGTATTTTTTATGGTGATAACTAATTATTGTTGTTCAATTTTATATGACATTGGACAAAATGTTGTATTATTAACACATCAATAGGATAAGAGGTCTGTTGTTTTTATGAACATGTATGAAATGCCACCATATTCGCAGAAAGTTGGAAACTTTGCTTCTTCTTTTTTGTCATATTTGTTAGTAATCTATTCTAATTTCATTTGTAATTATTTTGTTTTGGTAGAATGGATTTAAGTGTTGCTATCACTACATCTCAACCAAATTTAGGGAATGAATTATTAAGTAAACTATTGTGGAAATATATAACCAAGATAGATAATAGAACGGAAGCTGGGGGGAATATATCTTCGAAATATAATTTTTGTGAGAAATATTATAAAAATTCATATACTAGAGTAAGGGCCGATTTGTTGAAGATATCCGGTAAATGGATTGGAAAATGTTTAAACGTATAAACAAAGGATTTGTTAGAAATGGAGAAATTAGAAGAAGAAGTTAGTGAAAGGTTGAAGAATAATGCACTAAAAAAATGTACCTTTTACCCCCTTTTAGCTTTTCAATAGATTCAAACTTGAAAAAAAGGAGAATTAGGAGTGAGAGTGGAAGTTCAACTAGAGGTTCTCTTGAGAGAGCATTTAATACTGGAGAACGGGAAGAATTAAATCACTTAATTGCTAGGATGTTTTATTCAGCAGAATTGTCATTCAATTTAGTAAGGAACCTATACTTTCAAGCCGCCTTTACTTATGTCGCTGATCATTATATTGCAGGATATTTGCCACCGGGATATAACTTGTTGCAAAACACTCTTTTACAGAAAGAGAAGGCAAATATTGATAGGTTGTGTGCACCTATTCGGCTATGTGGAATAAGAAGGGTGTGAGTATTGTGAGTGATGGGTGGAGTGATTCACAAAGGAGGCCACTTATTAATTTAATGGTTGTGTCAGATGGTAATACTATATTTTTAAAATCAATTGATTGTTCAGGTGAGACTAAAGATAGGCATTTTATTTACAGATTGTTGAAAGAAGTTATTCAAGAAGTTGGGCCTGACAAAGTGATGCAAGTAAACGGATAATGTAGCATATTGTAAGGGAGCGGGGTAACTTATTGAGCAATAATTTTCGTCTATTACTTGGACACCATGTATGGTGCACACTCTTAATCTAGCTGTGAAAAATATTTGTGCTGCTAAGAATGTGGAGAATAATCAAATAACATAAGAGGAATGTAGTTAAATTTCAGATATTGTTGGAGATGCTACTACAATAAGAAATTTCATAATGAATCATTCCATGAGACTAGCAATGTTTAATGAATTTGTAGGATTGAAGTTGCTTTCTATTGCTGAAACGCGTTTTGCTTCCATGATTGTGATACTCAAGAGGTTTAAATTAATAAAGGGTGGTATCCAAAGTATGGTGATTAGTGAAAAATGGAATATTTATAAAGATGATAATCTAGGGAGGGCTAGGTTTGTCAAGGAAAAGATATTGGATGATCTTTGGAGGGATTCAATTGACTATATACTTGCATTCACGACTCCTATTTATGATATGATTAGGATTTGTGATACTGATAGACCTTGTCTTCATTTGGTTTATGATATGTGGGATGCGATGATTGAGAAAGTGAAGAAAATTATATATTTGCATGAAGTAAAGAGGGTAGATGAGACTTCAACTTTTTATGAGGTGGTTTATGCAATTCTTGTGGATCGTTGGACCAAAAACTCAACTCTACTTCATTGTTTGGCACATGCTTTAAATCTGAAGTAAGTTCTAAATTTGTATGGCTTAATACTTCTCTTAATTGATATGATTTATTAATTGTCTATTTTTTCTTAGGTATTATAGTGAACAATGGCTTAATGAAGATCCTAATCGAGTTGCTCCACACAAGAATAAAGAGACTAATCAAGAAAGATAAAAATGCATTAAGAGATACTTTCCTAGCTTGGAGGAGAGCAATAAAATTAATTTGGAGTATGTGGACTTTGCAAGTATGAGTGAGGATTTTAAAGATTATGATGCTATTCTAAATCGGTATAGCATGGATCCCAAAGCATGGTGGCTACTTCATGGTGCATGTGCACCTATGCTTCAAAGAATAGCTTTGCGAATTCTTGCACAACCGTCTTCTTCATCATGTGTTGAACGAAATTGGAGTACTTATTCTTTTGTGCACTCCGTAAGAAGAAACAAGTTGACTCCAAAATGTGCAGAAAACTTGGTTTATATCCATAGCAACCTTCGTCTTTTATCAAGAAAGAGTCCGCAATATGCACAAGGAGAAAACAAAATGTGGAATATTGGTGGAGATAGATTTGACACATTTGAAAATGTTGGAATTCTTGAAGTTGTTAATTTTTCACTTGATGAGCCGGAGATGGAGTCAATTATTTTTTTAAATGGAGATGATGGAATATATGGAGGTGATGAAGATGCAAATGTTCCATCAAATTAAAATGATTGAATTGTTGTTGAATATATAGTATATAAACTTATGGTTTTTGTCAATTGCACGTCTAGCCAAACTTATGAATATTTTATTTTTTTTGCTTCTTATTAATGTGATGGAATGATAGAAGTAGTTTTTTTTTTTGTTGAATTAATGAAAATATTTATTGTTAAATTGATGATATAGTTTGTTTTATTTGATTTTTTTAAAATTAATAAATATTAATGATAATATATAATATATATATTAAAAATATTACTTAATATTTAAATGTGTTCTAGCGTGTCAAAATCTAAATTTTTTTAAAATTAACATATCAGAGTATCGTGTTGCATCGCGTATCGCGTGTTGGTGTCGGTGTTTCATAGATTGTGTAATGGGGAGTAGGGGTTTTGGAGCGGCCAGGAAGAATTGTAAGGGGAGGTTAGGGAGTGTCAGCGATTATTGTGTACAACATTGCATTTGTCCGGTGGTGATTGTGAGGTATCCCGATAATAACGACGGCAGGAGTGACGGGAATGTTAGAAAAGAGGGGAGTGTGAAAAAAGAATTTGTTAGGAAGGATGTGAAGCTTCACCATGTTCTAGAGAAGGACCAGGAATACCATGATTCCTCTAATGAGCAAACAGGTTTGGTATTTTTCTATTTTCTAAACTCTTTTCTGTAAAAACATTTTCGCTGTTGAATTAATGATTTTGTTGATTTTATGATCTTTATATTGTTTAATCTCCCCTTACATGATCAATTACCACTTTAGAAGGGATCTTTTGGCTAGTTTTCATGGTTATTATTGTTGGGTTTGAAACTAACATATTTCATTGATATTATCAAGTATTGTGGTGTTTCAGGTTCAATTGATTGATTGGATTTCTGTCAAATTTCAATGATGAACAAGGTTTGTTATGCTCGAGTGGTAATGGAGTTCCTCAATTATGGGAATGTAATTTTCTTATATGTTCTATGTTGTTTTTGGGTTTGAAATAAGAGGAAGTGAAATAAGAATAAAGATAGAGAAAGCAGAGAAAAAGAAAACAGAAAAGTCTTCATTCTGCTTTATTTAATTGATACAATTTGCCTATGATCTTTTTGCTTGGATTCTGGTTTTATTGCTGGGTTTGGAAATGCTCAGATGTTGTTCATCTCTATTTTTGCAAAATCATAAATTTTCACAGAAAACAGGAAGGGCCCATTTGGGCCATGGATCCTCGAATTTCCCATGCAGAACCAGCACGTGGGCTAGGAAATAGACGGTAAAATAGACACCGTCGGACACTGGGCATTTTTAGCCCCCAGTTTCAAAATTAATGGGTTTAATTATACCACGAAATTATAAAATAGCTTAACAAGGAAAAATGATAAAATTCATGAGGTTTTTTTTTTTTTTTTTTGCATCTTATCCAAAATTTTACTGACCCTCAAATATAAAAAAAAAAAACATAAAAATAAAATAACAATGTACTTTTCTTCTACTTTTGTCCTTTTAAATTCTATAGTTACACTAACATACGTGCGCGATTTGAGTTATATATAATATTAATTTTTTTTAATGAGTGTGTTTAAAACACTTATTCACAATAGTTATTTTAATAAAATAAAGAGAAATATATATTTATTTTAATAAAAAATAATTATAAAACAGTTGTAGTAAAAAAATATAAAAAAATTAATATAAAAAAATGAATCAGATAAAAAATATTAATATAATTATATTTTATTATTATTATTATTATTTTAAATAATAAATAATAAATTTTATTTTTTATTCATTTATTTTATTTTTAAATTTATATTATATTATTTGAAGATTTAATTTTCAATGAATACTTTTCAACTACTCCTTGAAAAAACTGAGAGAATATTTAGCCCATAACTCAAGGAATAAATAATTAATAGTATAGTATTATAGAATTAAAGAGTAGTTTAAACAGGAAGTAAAAAAAGTGTGGTAGGACCTGGCGGATTATAAAAATAGGCAAAGTGAGTGGTGGGGGCAATAGTTGGACAAATGGGGTTTGTGGTGCGTGCGAAGCGAATGAATGGGTCCCGTTTCGTCCGGTCCAGTTCAGGGCAAGGAAAGCATGCTTCTACCAACTAAACTAATCAATTAAATTAGTAAATTGGGAAGAAATGGTTTAGAAGGGACCATGCATTTTCACATTATAACCAAAACTAGAGAAAGAAAGGAAGGTGGTCAAAAAGGTCACAGATATGCATGTGGAAATGGAAGAGTAAGAGGCAAATGTGTGCAAAAATTGCGAAAACGGGACCAAACTCATTTTTGTTTTGGTGGGCAATTTTGGAGTGTTGTTGGTAACGGCAGAATTGAATATTGATGGGGAGGGGACTTACTGGGGTCTGTTCTGTTGTTGTTGGGACTCTTAAGATTAGGAGTCACGTTAACGCCTTTTGGAGGGTCTTTCCTCTCAAGCAAAAATTAAAAAAACTGTCACGATTTTGTTTGAAAATGAATCGAGGCTGTATGGATATGGGGGTAGAGAAGAGAGGGTGTCACCCATGATGTAGTTAACTGAGGACCAAATATCCCAAATTTCATTATTGACAGCTGGGGACCATTTTGGGTTAAAAGATTGAGGTCTTAGTATCATTAATTTAATACTTGCCCATTAATTCCCGTGTCAAGTGTAAAATATTAAAAGAATGTGATTTAATTTATTAAAATTAAAATTTCATATAAAAATTATATTTTTTGTAAAATTTTATGATTTTCTTTTTAAAGAACCTAATACCTTAAGATAAATATTTGTCATTCAACTATTAATATTTAAATTTCATTTAACTATAAATTTAACTTTTTGCATGATTTATTTTGTTAACTCATGCATTTTATTAATGGTTTAATGATAAAATTAAATTTACCTTTTTTTTTTATTTTAATTTTCATCAATTAAATGATTAAACTACTTAAAATAATTTAATATTATTATACAATATATTATCTCCTCTTGTGATTTAATATTTGTCTTACATGTAAGTTAATTTTAATAACTAATTAAAAAGTCACATCAAATAACATAACCTCGTTTAAATCACATTTTAAAATTTAAAATCTTAATTTATTTCATATCGACTTTTCTATTCAGCACCATCATTTTTTTCCTTAACTTTAGATTTGTCCCATTTATGAACTTCAAATTTAAACCACTATCCACAGTATAGGCTCATATATAACAATTTAAATGAAAATATTATATTTTTAAACAATTTTCTACACCAATCTAGCCAAAATTAGCAAAACACTAAACAAAAGGGGGAAAAAAAAAGCAACAGTGAAAAACATGTTCGCCTGAGTTAAATTTTTTATTTTTATGTGAAAGTTAGGAGTGATATCGATTCAATTTATTCAATTTAAAAGGTTATTATTAAATTAAATTAATATTTTTTATTTAAAATTTTTTTAAATCAAATCAAATCACTATTATAATTTAATTATCGGTTTCAATTCGATTTAAATATTTTGGTTTGTTGGTTTCAAATCAAAATTTTTTTTTTATAAATTGTTATTATTTTATTATAAATTTAAGAAAAAATACTGATAAAATATAGGTAATAAAAAAAATTTAAAAATAGTTTAATATTGTACAACTCAAAATTTATCTATTCCATTAATTAGCACATACAAAACTTATATTTTTTTTTTAAATTATACTTTTTTTATTTTTCTTTAATTAATTTTTACAGTATTTTTTTAAATTTTAAATTAATATTAGGTTAAAAAATGTGGTTATATATAAAATAAAATCAAATATATTTAATTATGATAATGGTAAAAACCAATATATATATATATATATATATATATATATATATATATATATATATATATATATATATATATATATATATATCTGTGGTGAGTGTGGTTTTTATATCAG
>CANXYC012113694.1:0-20706 GCA_948193065.1 Aleurites moluccanus | reverse complement strand
TCTCTCTCTCTCTCTCTCTCTCTCTCTCTCTCTCTCTCTCTCTCTCTCTCTCTCTCTCTCTCTATATATATATATATATATATATATATATATATATATATATATATATATATATATATAGCAAACACCTAATGGATACAAATTGGCTTAAGAACTTTCATGCATTTTACACTTTTGTCCTATTCTTTTAAGTTTATAAATTATCTATATAGAATTATTGTTATAATTTTAGCTACTGTTGACTCTCCATCCAAATCGACAATGCAATTGTAGTTGTTTGTTTATTGATAGTAATCAGTGAAAAAAATCTGTTTGAGTGCATTTGCTTGAATTTGTGCTCCTACCAGTTATATTGTAAAAAAAAAAAAACTGTCTATGTACCTAATTGAGAAAATTTTAAAAAACATGAAATTCTAGTATTTCTTTTTGGTCATTAGACTTGTTGCCAAATATCCTCAGTGGCGTAGATTTTGTAAAATTCCTAAAGCTACCCATATCTTGGATTTCACCCATAATTTAATCAACTTCTAAAATATCCATTAGTAATATGTAAATAGCCTAAATATGCTATGCTTTACTAGTTTGAATGAAATTGAATTTTTTCATTAAAAAAACAAAATATAACTCTTGAACTTCCCTTAAATAAATGTTGATTGAATAATTGAAATTTTTGCACTATGTTTTATAACTTATAGTACACAATTTGAATCATTGCTGACATGCTCTGCTTCTGAATGTCTGGCTTGTACTTTGCAAATTTCTGATCTGTACATTACATCAATTAAAGTCAGTATTCTTGGAGAAAACAAGATTGATTGAATATCTTGTTATAAAATATATTTTGTTTTAATTGTCTATGGGTGGACTGAAATCGTAGAATTTAGATTCCTTGTAGTGAGATATTCACTTTCCGTTGGTTGACATGTGTTCAGTTGGTTACAAAGGCCAGAACATAATCAATTTTTTACATTCCTTGGACCTTCACTAATGTAGAATGAAGGGAATGCAAATGAGCTGTGCAGAATTAAAAGGCCTCCATTACATTATTTTATTCCTAGAAGGGATGCAGGTATTAGAAACCATGGATGGAATGAGTCTCCTTTTCCATCCTCCTTCCCTCATTACTGATAATCTATTGGAGGCACAGTGTTTCCACCAATCCAAGTAAGTGGTGATGCTACTGGGATGGTAGTTTTTACAGCACCTTGTGATATCGAATATAGTTTTTACTAATATTTTCAGAATCGGACCGGTTAAAAAATCGGTAAAAACAGAGGGTTAGAGGTTCGATTAGAGTTGAATTGGTTTAACCGAAAAAAATCTGGTATATATATATATAATTTGACTTTTATTATATAAATGATGAAAATAAATATATGTAATTATGGTTAAATAAAAAATTTATATGAGACCATATTTTTTATGGTGTCAATATAATCACATTAAATAAAAAATTATATATATAGTAAGTTATGGACATTTACTTGCTCAAATATCTATTTACACAATAGGGTAACATGCAATTGGGTCATGATTTTGGCGTCGAGTAAAATTGAAACGAAATTACTGAAATTTTTTTAACTCAAAACAGCGCCATTTTTTTCTTGAAAAAGAAGACGTCGTTTTGATAAAAAAAAAAAAACTGACCTATTCGAACAGGAAAAATCGGTCTAGTTCGACCAGTTAACTGGTTTTTTAACCGGTTTTTTGGGGATGGGTAAATGGGGGCAGACCGGACCGGTTCTTGGTTTGGTTCTCATTTTTTCCGGTTCGACCGACCAATCCGGTCCGGTTTTAACAACCATGGTTTTTACAGCACCTTATGATATTGAGCCACATGTTCATGTAACATTACTTGCATTACAGGTCTTCTTTTTTTGCTTGCACTTGTTGTCCTAGCATGCTAACAGTGTTTTTGCTGTATTAGATTCATATGCTTGGTCCTTTCAGGCCAGTTTTTAGTAGGTTGACAATTGGCTAAAATCGCATAATATGAATTGCAACAAAGATTTAAATAACCAGACACAAGTGTACTGAAATGTATGATTTTTTTTTCCCTTTTTTGGTTGAAAGAAGGGAAAAATAAGTATGAAATTCCATCCATTCAAGTGCTTTTATTCTTCAACAAGAGAGGAATATGAACTGCTGGATTTGTTTGATGAACCCCGTTAGATACTTTGCCTTTGCTGGACTTACTCTATTTTCTTTTAAAAATAAGGAATTTTTTTTCCATTTTTTATATTGATAAATGTACAACATCGTATATCCCTTTCTTTTGTTCAATAAATTGATTTAAGAATGAAGATACACCAAGGGTGCTCTGCCCAATACAATGCATTTTGGGTTTCTGTTGGGTATTGTTATTGGCTTTTCACTCAAAATATCCTCTTGTCTATTTTCAGGTTATTGAATAATAACTTATTGGAAGGGCCAGTCCAAGAGGAGCTTTATTCAATTGGCGTGCATGGTGGGACTATTGAGTATGTCCTATCTTGCTAGCCTTTGTGGCAATAAATTCTGTTTCTTTTGTACTCTAATTAAGTAATGGTCCCTAATGATTTTTATCCTCCAATTTTTTAGTAGTTCTAAAGTAACACAATTGTACAGGTCACAAGTTTGAAGAATTTCCAACTCTACAATTTATTACTAAATAACTTGCTCATTTGGGAATATATAATTGAAATGGTAAATACCAAGTATTGGTCCCTGGTCAGGAATTTGTCTTTGACATTCCATTATAAGACGAATTACTAGAATCATGCTGCCCCAATAAGCGGAAAAGAGATAATGTTGCAGCTTTATCATCTTCCTCCAAACCTTGCATCAGTTTTCTCCTTAGCAGTATCTTTCTCATCAATTAAAAAAAAAACCTCAATCAACCCCTGGACCATGTTCATTTGCTGCCCATTTTTGTTTTCATTTCCAGTTGTCAAGATTCTCAGACTGCCAAAAAACTCTTGATTTTTAACATTCTAAAATATATTTTTTCTTCCTATTCCTCCTTTATTTTAATATAATTCATCAAAATTTTATGTCAATTCAAAACATCCTCCCCACTCTCTCTCTTTTTTTTTTTTTGGCCTTTTCCAACAAGATCACGGTTTTTTGCTAAGATGCTATAGACCTATTCAAGTTGCCAATGGTAAAATAATGGTTTGAAAAGTTCACAAAAGCTAATGCTTAAATTTACGTACAAGGACAGAAATTACATATGCCAGATGACTTGTAGTCAACCAAAGTAACAGAGCAAGTTTATTGCTGTAAAGAACTGACTGGAAATATTTAGAGTCTCTATTGTCATGCATGACAGCATGTATGATACAACTCAACTATCAGTCATCCCAAACTAGTTGGGGTCAATTTATCAACTTTTACCCTCTATTTACTCAGTTTAGAAGTGTTTTTTCAGAAAAATCTAGAGCCACCAAATCCATTTCAGTTTTTCTCCGGTTCTCTCCAAATTACTAGGTCTAACCGTCACTCCTACTACTTAAATGTGTTCAACCTTTTGTACCAACACATTCTGTAGTTTACAATCCACATGTCCAAACCCTCTCAATTATAAACTTTTCAGCTTTTCCTCCTTGATCTCCACCTTCTTACAAATGTATTCATTCTTTCTTTGATCCATGGTTGTGTTTTCTACATATCCATCTTAACGTTTTCAATCCCATTATGCTAATCTTGCATACCTATTGTTTTTGCACCACTCAACACTCATTGGCATACATTTATAACTGGTTGATTTACTGTCTTATACAACTTCCCCTTAAACTTGGCTAGTACTTTGAGATCACATAGGATTCTTATTGAACTTTTTCACTTTATGCATTTCACATTAATAATATGGAACCTTACTTCTGATCACATACCCCTTCATTACTAAAATTGCAGCATATATATTTTATTTTTATGTTAGGGTCTGTTTGGGTTGATGGTCATTTGAAATTATCTTGGATTTGTGTTTGATTTTGAAGTGTAAAACAATAATAAAAAAAAAAAGCATGTGACAAATTTGCAATACTCAATCATTTCAAATGACTAGCTATCCTAATCGACTCTTACTGAAATTGAAATATCTATTAAAATTATATTACATTATACACCAAAAATATCCTCTTGGATGAGCTGTACATCATCTTGGAACAAAGCAAGTCTCAAGGACCCTGGTGCAATCCAACTATGAAAGAAATCTTTGATATTAGCCAATATCCCGAAACTGGTGTCACCCATTCATACATATTTTCAACACTTTTGGTATACATCTAACAATAATAGATATTTCAATCCAAAATTCACCATAGAAACAATCTTGATACTTTGTCACATGCCTTCGCTAGATTGAAATAAATATGGATAAAAAATTTGATGCATCAAAAAATTCAAATAAATAATTATTTAATTGCACTTGCTGGATTTTGGCTAGTTGCTGCTTATATAATTTCTGGAATTTAATTTAATTTTTTTCCTTTTTGCAGTCTCTCAGGTAACAAAGGTTTGTGTGGTGTCCCCTCTTTGCCACAATGCTCATTATTTTGGGAAAATGGGCATTTGTCCACTGGCGGTAAAGTTGGAATAGCGCTATCATGCCTTATAGTTGTCTCTGTGCTTCTATTGGTGATATACATATACATCAGGAGAAGTAGAAATGATTATGACTTTGCGCCCCCTCATGATTTAATGTGTAAGTATGATTTCAAAGAATTTCATGTTTGTCTCATCTTTGTTTTTATCTCTGCACTGCATTGCATGTCATGATATGGCTGGCGTGCTCTATCATATAGTATATATTATCAATTAAACTCCATAATTAATTCTTGCATTATAGCATACAAGTTAGATATCATTGTCTAAGATCTTTGAAGCTGTTTACAGAGACTTGATTTCAACTTTTATTTGAATTTTTCTGTTCCTTGTACTGCATCTTGCTAAAGTTCCTAGGTTAATCCCTTGGAAGGTGAGCTTATTTGAAGGAGTGGATAGCGTAGACTTAATAGTGAATCCTTTTTGCATGGATGTAAAAGTGACGGTGACTCAATAAGCATAGACTTAATAGTGAATCCTTTGTGCATGGATGTAAAAGTGACGGTGACTCAATAAACTCCAGAAAATCTTGAAATTATAATTGGTAGCCAGAACAATAAGCTGGCTATAGTAAATAAAAAAAAGTGATAAGTAGTCTCATGAATATCATTTTCTTGTTCAAACTTTCACATCAGAGAAAGTTGCATTCACCTAGTTAATAGGCTTGTAACATATCTGTCTATCAGCCAACAACAATAATGTCATGGATCAGGGTTGACATTGACAACAATAACACAATATTTCAGCTCCAAAAGTTTTCTGGTGGAGGTAATCATATTCCTCAGGGTTAATGGTGAAAAATCCAAATTGTACACAAATGCACAAGGGCGTATGCTATAACTCTCAAAGTGTTGATGTGGCAATATATTTTATTCATAAAATTTAAACTAAGGATATTTAACTAGAGGGTAAGGGATAGAGAGAGAGAAGCTGTAAAAAATTTAGATTTTTTACTTTAAAGTGTTTAATAATTGATAATTAATAATTTTGTGTCGTCTTATGTCATGTTAGATGTTAGCATTAAAGTTTTTTGAACAAACATCTCATGTTAGCGATTTGAGAACTTCCTCACGTGCCCTTCTGTGTTTGTCTACAATTGACACTAAAATGGAAAGATCTGTATATAATTGACAAAAAAAAAAAAGGTTTTGCTATAATCGCAAGTTTGAGTAAAGGTTTGGATATTTTTGGTCATTAACTTTATTCCTTACATTGCCTAGATTTTTAGAGTTACCAAAGTAGTGCTAACCACAAATATTTTGCAAAAGTAAATGCACCTTATCTTAAATCCTTTCATGCTCCCAATAATCCAGAGAGCATTTTACAAAGTTAGAATACTTACGGAGTCTTCTTCTAGATAAATATTGCAGAAATGAGAAATCTGTATGTCATGTTCATGATTTGTTCTCTCTTCATCAAGTACGTGTCTTCTCATTGCAGAGAAATTGCTTCACATCTGTGTAGCTCGTGTTCAGATTTAGCGAGAACTTAACAGCATTTCATTGTTCAAAAAATAATTTAAATTCAAATGTTACATAGTTGCAATGCAATGAGGCAAAAAATGAGAGCTATATCACATTGATCATAGTGGTATTTTGAGGCTTTGGTTCCATGTATTAACAAAAGTAATTTTATCATAGAACATTTTCCATGTTCTATGGTTTTTGGGATGCATAGGAAAATTGGTCAATAAAAATGTTTTTGTAGTCAAAGGAAGCATTGTGCCGATATGGAAAATAGCAATATCAGATGCTAGTGATTGCCATTCAAGAATCTATCCTATGTTCTGCTTTTTGGCATTTGTTTTGAGATTGCAGTTCAGTTCATCCTAGGTTTCAGTTATTGTCTTGGTCTTCTGTGGATTTTGTTTGGATGTCCTTTTGAGATGCAACAATGTTATACAAGTGATACCATTATTTTTATGTGCAAATATGTAATTGAATGGCAATCTAATATCTCAATAATTTTATTTTAATCAGCATTGGCCGCAAAACGAAACAGATATCAAAGACAGAAGTCTTTGATGCTTCTGGAAATGGAGAGCCAACATGCCAAAGGATTGCCATCACCTTATGGTCCCCATTAACAGTGTTCTTGAAAAAGCATACTACTGATCTTGATAGTCTTCAGTGTTTTGATATGGCATATCGAGGGGACACTTAATGTGACTAATACAAAATGCACAGATAGGATGATGAGCTGCATCAGTGCTTCTCAAAGATATAGACTTAATGCGTTTGGAATCTTTTTGACAATCAAAACAAAGATGGGGTCTTCAGAATTATCACACTGTCTATAAAATGCAATGTATCACTCATTTTTATTCTCACTGACAAAGAAACAGGATAAGCCTTGATCGTGTATCATACCCATTTTGTGGCATTTTATGAATAAATTCTGTGAATTCACCTTTCTATTTATGAAAAAGGAAATTGCAAAATTTAACACAAAACTGGTCCCAGTTTCATTATTGATGTTTGATTGAGCTTTTTGTCAGATTATTTCCTCAACACCTTGCAATGATTTGTTTACTTGTCTGTAGCTCTGCTTTCTGTTGTATACTGAATGCTTTTGTTTATTATCTGCAAGAAGTTTTTACAGAAACTGTTTGAAGTAGACTTTTAGTCTTGTTCTTCTTATGCCTGCTTCATGATTTTCCGGCAGATTTCTTCAAGGGAATTCCTTTTCTGCAGTTTGTGAATCGCTAGGATATGCCTTGTTTTTTTTTTTTTCATTAAACATAAATTATGTTACTTAACCTAAAAATTCAATTTTTTTTTTGATAAATTTGAATTTAATTGGTTTCAAATTAGAAACCTTACCGTTCTGGAGGTAACTTTAGTATCATAGATCATAGAATGAAGGGTTTCATTGGTTAAAATCTAATTATCAGTCTGCATATAATTTATAATTGACAAATATTTATGAAGGATTGATTGGTCATGCACTTTGAGGGGTCTCTCAGCCATTGATTAGATGGTGTGTTGCCTTATAATGAGTTAAAAATAGTGAAATGTACTATTTTTCATTTTAGGCACTCGAATATTTTTTTAATAGTTCTGGTCCGTTAATTGTTATTTACATGTACGATCATAATATATTATTCAAATAATCCTAACCTGAACTTGTTATATAAGGTAAATATTTTCTCTCTCTCTATGGCCTCTCAATTGAAATTGCTTGAAGCTTCTTCGAAACTTAAATATTTCATATATATTCATTTGTAATTTTTAAGTTGGTATAAATTTAGGGACGTAATCCAAAAAAAAATTCAATATTTTAGAGAAAATTTTTTATATGATTCGTTCAATTTTAATTTTTTATACAGAATTTTTTTTTTAAGTCCTTTAACTTTTTACATAGAAAATTAAAATTAATCTTTTAATTTCATTTATATATAAATTTAACTTGCATGGTTGAATCTGAGATCAAAACCGGTATTGACTATTTTTTTTTCCCACTGTTTTTTTCACTCACATTTCAAAACTATGGTAAGCAAGTGGAATTATAGATATGACACTTGATCAATTAACATGTTAGTAGTTGTTGGAATACAAAGTCTAGGAATTAGGCAAAATATATATATATATATAGTTCAAAGAAGTCTCGATCAGGGCTATATTTCTGGCTCGTATATAATTTTTCTTGGAAAAAAAAATCCCAATTGAATAACGTGTAAGTAGTTGTGTACGGTCATATTAGATTAAGCGTTTACTTATTTTCTTTTCAAAGAAAAAAAATGGAATATATAACAATGTATTCGAGTCTAATCAGTATAACAGAGAAGTGTAGTATGGGTTTGCCTTTTTGCGAGGAAAAGAAAATAAATTCTGTGATAGCAAAAAAGTGCTGTCATGTTGAGGATTTATAATAATAATAATAACAATTAGTGAAGGAATCTCTGATGGTTTCACATCTGAATTGCTTAAAAAGTCAAAAAGCCTAACTCTGACTTAGAAGTTTCAAGATTTACAATTATAAATAATAATAATAATTGTATTATTGTCAATAAAGTGTGATGTAATTAGTTTTCTCATATTCTTTAAAAATGTGAGGTCTAAGAGATTTTAGATTCGAGTCGTTAGAGATTTTAAGTTTGAGTTTTAAAATCACAAAAAGATATTTACCAATTTAGTGAAAAAATACCTTAAAAAAAATATTATCTCACGTTATGTAATTTACAATATTATTTCAGTTCAATGAAACTTTCAATAAAAAAAAAAAAAATTATATTTCTTTAGCGCAATTGGCATAAAATAGGACCCATATTAGTGTTTACTTGCTTGTCATAGTCGTATTTCCTTGACTGCTTGTTTCTTTGAAATATAATTTATAATTTTACATAATTATTCATCAAAGTCATCAAAAGTTTTTGGATTCAACCATGTCTGTCAAATAATTTTAACCTGTCCACATGGGATTACTGTATAATACAAAATATGTATTAATTTTAATATATCATATTAAAATTTATAACATATTTACAGTAAATTCTTAGAACATGACATAAAATTTTAACAGAATAAAACTATGTGTGCCAACTACACTGTAAAAATGTAGGTCTCAAACAATTGGAGGATTTGTTTCTTAATATCATCATGTTTAAATCAATTTGACTATGAACACATTATTAATGATGTTAATTTGTATCTATCTCTTGAATGTGATGTTTCTGTTTCCAAGTATAATTTTTTATTCTATTCTTTGAATACTACTTGAAGGAATATTTGATATAAAAACATTTTTATTCATGCTTAACTAAATACTTGGAAAGTAAGTGATGCTTTGGATACCATTGGAATTGAGTCTATGAAATTGAAAAGAGTTAGATTTGATTTCCCTCAACATTTATTATATTTGATATATTTATTATTTAATAGTTGAAAAATTATCAAATTTTATATTGAAATTATATCTTGTAAAGGTTTTTTTAGACGAAATAAATATTTGTTATTAATAAATGTTAAAAAAAATATATCAAAACAAATCAAGAATACGAAGAATGACAACAATTTTAATTTAAAAAATTAAATTGTGTTTTGTAATAAATAATTATTATCGTGTTTTGTAATAAATAGTCTTTTAGAAAAAAAAAAAAAAAAAAAAAGAGCTTCTCCCAGGAAAATTTATCTTTTAAAAGTTTTAAAAACACAGATTTTGACATCAAATTATTGCCTTGAATTAAGGAGGACGATTTGAATTTGCTCTTCAATTTATTATTTATTTTTAAATTTTATGGTCAATATCTCAAAACAAAAAATAATTTTTAAATACATAAATTAATTGTAGAAAATCATTGTTAATCTTACTATATATATATACTCGTATGATCAAAATTTCCATTTTCAGCTGTAAGTTTGAATATATTCTTTGGACTATGAATCAAATACAATAAACCTGATGTTTGATTAAATAATGGATCTCTACAAGTTGTGATACTTATTTAATTCTTAATCAATTTGTTTAATATTAAGTATGGGGGCTGAGTAAGGCCACGTAGGCTTTCAAAACACCACTATATCTAATTATGTTTATATATTAGATTAGATGGTTAGGTTATATTATATTTAGAATCCGAATTAAAGGTCAGGGTTTATTATTCGGTCTAACTAATTAATCAAGTTTCTTATTTTCTTCTTAATCCTATTGTTATATATTGTTTTCATCCTTTAACCAAATAATAAGACAAAACAAAGTTGGGTTTCCATTTGGATTTGAATTACCCATTTATAATTAATTATCACAAAACATGTGATTGAAAATGATTTAATTTTAATCCTTATCTTCATTGAACCAATTATATCTTGTTCATTGGGATTGACCTTTCCAATTTATTGAAACAAATAAAACTTTTTTTTATGATTATTTAATTGCAAAAACCAAGTTGGATTCACTTAATCTTCTTCCCATTTAGAAAACCATAATTAAGAACATATTGCTAATCACTAATCACATTGAATGTAGACTTCTACTGATGACAATTTTATTTGTTCCGTTCATTATTCAATTTGACTCTATTCAATTTAAATTATTTATTTCATTTAATAAATGTGATCGACGTATTTTTTATTAATTATACATTCTTTTTTTGTTTATAATTATAAATAGAGAAATATAATTAAAAAAATTATATGAATATTTTTTATTAATTAAGATATTAATAAACATAATCAAATGAATATATATATACACACTCTTTGCCCACCATTCCTGTCCTTTTAAAAGGAAATTAGACTAAATTAATGAAAAAGAAAAAGAAAATGCAAAAAATGTAATTTATAATTTATAGTTGTTGAAATATAAATACTACTTATATATAATAAATAAAAAAAAAAAAGGTTTGGGCATGGGTCCCAAGGATGACTTGTTGAGGGATTAGGAACCCCACCAGTCACCGCCCCAATGTTTGCGTATGTACATCCTCACATACCTCCATCACCACTTGATCCGCCTAATTAATTAATAACTCTTAATATGCCACGTATGATTCGTTGACGTCTTGAACAGACTTGGTTGACCTCCATATCTATTCATGTGATGAAATCTTCAACTCTGTGATCCCATAATTTTCTTCATTAGCATTCATAGAATCAACTACCAAAAGTCTAACCCTAATATTTTGATCCAGCGGTAACATCACAACTGTGATACTGATTTTTCAAAAAGTTTCAGGTTGAATTATTATTTGATAGTTGTTTTGCATTAATTCTATATTGTATATAATATAATTTTTTTTTTTAACAAAAATCTCTCAAAATCTCAATATTTTTAACCAGATAATTTTAAATACGCATTTGATTTAGTTATTAACAATTAATTTATAATTTTTTATATTTAATTATTAATAATAATTTTTTTATTACTTTTGACAGCTGATTTTATCTACTTGATAAAAAAAATAAATTATATATTAATTTTTCTCTCTAGATAAAATATAATTATAAAATAATTATGTTAAAAAATATAAAAAAATAAATTGAATGAAAAAAATTTGATAAAATTATATTTCGTTATAATTATTATTATTTTTAATGATAAATTAAAATTTTTAATTTTTATTTATTTATTTTATTTTTAAAATTATTTATTTAATACTGTTTAAATTTTTAATTTTTAATGAATATCCTAAAAATATTGGTTAGAAAAATTTATTATAAATTACTATTATTAGTATAAATTTTTTTTTTTTAGCTTCCAACAGTTAACTCGATCAGTTTTATAAAAAAAAAATGGCAATTATATGTTAGTATTACTAGTTGTTGAAGTAGTAATAGGAGATAGTGACTGACTAAGAAAGATAAATGCTTATCTGCAACAGAACAAAACAAAACAAAATAACAATGTCTTCGCCATTGATATTGCTAGCCAACTACAACACTCAAGTGGCTTAATTATTATTATTATTATTTTTTTTTACTTTGTAATAATAATTTGTATATGTGCGTGCCATGTCGGCTACATAATACCATATAGTCGGCTTGAATTTTTCCACAAACAAAATGGAAAAAAGGTGGGACCCATTTTTTAGTTGAATATATGGATCGAGCTATTCTCATTCATTTGATTTTTCTTTTTTTTTTTTACACTCTCGGTCTCACTGTCTCATTTTAGAGTATTTATTATATATTATAAATTGGCTTTCATTAATTTTTTTTAAATATCAATTTTAATCTTTTCTATTATAAATCAATTTTAATTATTTTTTTAAATATAATAAGTATATAAAAATATCACTTCTATTATATAAATTTACATTGGAGTTTCTTTTAATTATTTTTAAATTTTTTGCATTTTTTTATTGTTCAAATTTTAAAATAATAAAAATCAGTTGTAAAAATGAAATAAATCCTTTCATAATGATTTTAAGAATAAAAACAATTTAAATTTAAATAAAAATTATCATTAGATTCAATTAAAGTAAATTTATAGATAAATTAAATTTTAACTTGCATAAACTAAAATAAATTTATAGATAAATTTTAATATCTTTTTATTTCTTTTAGGTTAAGAATTTATATTTTTTACATATTTGTAAAATTACTAAAGAAAACTTATTATCATAAAAATAATATATTTGACTCCATAAATAATAAAATTATTTTAAAAAATAAAAAATATGGTGTATTTCCATGTAGTAATAAACAACACTAATTAATTGTTTTATTTATACATTTATTAAATTACTAACAAAATCATATTTAACCATGGTTAAAACTTAAAACAATGAATTCAAAACTATATTAGGGGTCTACAATAAAAGAAGAAACTGATTTGGTTGAGAGAAAAGCATTGAAGTTTATAAATATTAATAGGGTTGAGCAGGTCAATTTGAAAAATACCCCAATCAATTTAATTTGTTTGGACCTAACTTGTTCAAACTCCATATTTTTCTTAAAATTTCAGGATTGTAGGCCATGCTTGAATGCAACTTGAAAATTTATATTCTTTTCCTAATAATAAATAATAAAAAAAATGAAGATTTCATAGAAGTTTTGTTTCCAGATGGACATTCAATTACAAAGAGCTATTAGCTAGCCCACTTGTCATTTACATTTGATATGAAAGTTATTATACTAATAAATTAATGGTTGAATTTTTATTTTCTTCATTACAAAGATTAAGCCCATTGAACTGAAATGTATTTTTGTAATAAAAAATAATTTACACAATCAATCATCTATTCTTGAAGCAACATATTTAAAATAAAAAATTAAAAAAAAATCATAACCTTTAAAAACGAGAGATTTCAAAACATGGCTAATGAAAAATTTTCAACATTCCTTGATTTTTGTTTTTATATTAATTTGAGTTTAATTGAAATTTATGCACAAAATCAAAAAATTAATTTTAAATAATTAAAAATTAAAATTTATCATATATATATACAATGTAATTTAAAATAGAGTTAGATGAATTAAGTAAAAATATTTTTTAAACCATTACTTCTTTATAATCAATAAAATTATGTAAAACATTGAGTTTAAACGAGTCAATTTAATAAATTTTTATAAATTAATAAAATTTTTTATTATTAAATTAATCTAAATTTACTTGAAGATTCGTTCAACCTCATCCAAATTTATTATATAATATTAAAATTTTAAAGATTATAATACTATTAAATAAAAATTGATTGATTATTGTTTTTACCAAGTCAAAGGAGATATCTATATCAAATTCAAATAATTTTTAAAATTCCTCACTCTAGAAATTTAATGATATATCCAGCAACAAAAAAAAAAAGTTACAGATAATGTGAACGGTGAGAAAATAGGAAAATATATAAAATTCCTTCAAATTTTTATATTGTCAGAAATTGTATAAATATTATTAATTGAGGATTTTTCTGATCTGGGCCAATAGAGAGAGTTATGTGGCTTGCAGGGGAAGATGGGTCCCATAAATAACCAAATGAAGGGATGGATACCCTTTATAAGGTCAAAAAAAAGCAGCTTCTAGTTACATGGTGTGGACTTCCCCTACTTTCCAGCCTAGCTACTTGCTATACCCTTTGTTTTGGCCTAGTTGGTTGTTGTTTGGTTTCAGTCAAGTTGTAAACTAGAATCTTTCTATTATACTATCTATAGAACTAGAATAAAGCCATTTTTGACCAAAGATTTTTATGTTTGTTGGACTAATCCATAGAAATCCCATGTTAGGCACTCAATCTTGTTTTATAATCATAATTTTTTTTTTTAATTTCAAAATATGTTATTATTTTTGGAACTAATTAGAATTTAATTATAAAAATATTTTTCTTAATATTTTTGGAACTAATTATTAATTGGAAAGTTTTTTTTATTGTTGCAAGAACAATAATTTAAATTGAATTATCAATAATTTAGTTTCTAAGTTATAATTAATTATTTGATTCTTAATCCTTGATTATTTTAAAAAATAAATAAAAAAGAAGTGATTAATAATTATTAAGTTGTAGAGTTGATTTGGTCACGTGGGTTGACCCGAAAGGATGGGTCATTGTCCACGTCGGTAGAGAATTGAAGCAACAGTCAAAGGTTTCATAATATCACTCGTATTTTGGTTTGATTTTCTCTAATTTTAATAATTGGAGTTTTTAAAGCTTTGGATTAATTAATAATTCTTTTTAAATAAATTAAAATTGATTAGTCTTTTTTTGTGGGTGTGAGCGTGTTGAAGAAACAAGTTGGAGGATAAGAAACAAACAAAAATAATTAGCCCAAGGAATTGTGTGTGTGAGAGAGAGAGAGAGAGAGAGAGAGTTGCTGACATAACAGAAACTTCCATGCTCCAAAATACCCACTATTTTTGGTATATGAAAAGTATATATATATATTTATGGGGTTGGTTCTTCTATTTTTTTCACCTTTCAAAATAAATTATTATATTTTGAAATTTACACGTATTAATGGCTATATAAATTTTTTAAAAATAATATTATCCTTATTAATAATTTTTTAATAACAAATAAAATTTTACTGTAAAAGAGCATTTTAATAATTTGATGTAATAATATATTTTTACTGCTATAAATTTCAGCAATTATTTTTATATTTTTAATAATATAAAGTGTATATTATTTTTAATATATTTAATGCACTGAATAATTTTTTAAAAAATTTAAAATTACTCCACTATTTAAAAAAATAAAATAAAATAAAGTAATGATATCATTGTAGGAAGTTGATTAACATTGATGTTTTAAAAAATATATCTTTTAAGGAGTCGGTGGTAATTATGAACGAGTGACTTCTGATATCTGTAATCCAAATTTAATGCAAATTAAAAAGTTAGATTAGAGATTTAGTGACCCACAACGGCTCTATGCAATGTGGAAATATACATCTCACCTTTTATCTTATCCTGTTAAAAAGGGTGAAAAGTGAAAACATCTATCCCCTCACCAGGAATCTAATATATGCACTGCTAACTACTAACATTAAAAAAGTGCTTCATAAGATTATTTTAATTTTGTTTCTTTAGCTCCAAATCAAGAACAAAATATTATCTCTTGCAAATTGCTATACATACACTTAATTATGTTTTAGTAATTATTATTCTTCAATAAGGTATTTTTTTAATAATTAATCAAACAACAATTAACAATTTTAAAATTAAAGAAATCACATAACAATAAAAAAAAAAGAATCTAACATTCTCTCTTTTTTTTTTTTGTTTTTTTCTCTTTGTTTAAATAATATAAATCTAGAGACAATAAGATCATTTTTGATTAAATAATCAATCTACCAATAATTTTTGTTAAAATTTATTGGTGTAAATAAAATCTACTAATTTATACCATTTATTAAATTATAAAAACAATTAAATATATTTGATAAACTCCCTTTTCAGTGGTAATTTTTTTTTCTAGCAGTGGTAAACTCCCTTTTCAGCAGTTTTTTTTTTTATTTTTATTTTTTTTTATAACAAAGGTGATTTCTGATCATATTTTATCATATTATCTAATATGATGTTATAATATTGATACAAAATTGTTTATGCCTGGAAAACTCTTGCTTAAATTTTCAAAAGATCATGTTAAATTAATGCATTTGTTTTCAGTGCAAACGAGACTTGTTCAATTATAAAATAAAAATATATATTTTTAAAATATGATATATAAAAGAAAATGTTAATAAAATAACATTTTTCATAATAATAATAAAAAAAGAGTCTTCCCATAGTATTTTTGTTAGATAAATAATAATCCAAGAGCTAATTACTAATTCTATATAAACATTAGTTACATGTATTTAAATAATATATACTTTATATAATCATATTCAAACAATAAGTATATGATAATTAAATTTACATCTCCATCCCAAGATGGGTATTTATTTTTAAATATATAATAATCCTAAAGTTTCTTTAAAAATATTTTAAATCTTAAATAATAAGTGAATTAACTAAGATAGATATTCAAAAATATTATATTCATTATAACTCTATAATTAATTAATAAATTTTGATTCAATAATATTTAAATAATTGCTACAAACAAAACAAAATGGCAAGTGACATTATTCCTCTTTTCCTCTTCAAATCCAACATATATATATATATATCATCAAAAAAAAAAAAAAAAACTTATAACATAATAAATAAATTTCAATGGCTGTGGGACCACAAAAATACAATAAAGCTTCATAAAAATACCATAAATGATTTTTTATAATATTAATCCAAATCTACAAATCAAAAGCAACCAAATCAAAGATTCCCATTTCTTCACCAACGTGTATCATTCATCCTTTTTTTCTTCTTCTTCTTCTTATTATTATTATTTAAAAAATGTAACATGGCTTAGCGTCGGTGGGCCTGACGTGGCATAGCCAATCTTAAATCAGATGTTAAGTCATCTCCAACTGAAATCGCTTAACAGTGGGAAACACATACACGCCAGCACATGTATATATATTCTATAATTTCTCCCTAAAAAAAATTATTAAATAACAAGGTAATATATTTTTCTTATTTATATAAAAATAATTTTGTATTGATATATTTTATTTTAATCACATAAAAAATAATTTTTATATGAATAAAAAAATATTTTTTTATTCTATCTAATTTTTCCTCTTATAATTATAAATTGATTTTAATTTTATTTTGTTAGAAAAAAAAAATAACCACAAACCTTATATTTAAGTGGGAGATTTTTTTTTTTAGTTCATAGAAGTAGAAGCAGATAAACACATGCTTTTGCTTTTTGTGGGCTGCTAAGCACTAACTCATCAAATTGGTATTGCTGACATAAGATCTCAATTTTAGTTAATTACTTTCCTTAATTCTATCTTAATTATTATTATTATTATTATATTAGATACAGATAACCTCAAACCTCAACAAATTTTATTTGGTTGTTTTAGGATAAGGATGTGACGTATAGTGTATTATATTTTTTAACTAATTACTGGTTAACAATATGTTTAAGATGCTTAGATTTATTTAAAGTTTCTTTAATGAAAAAAGTGAAAAATGTGCACTAATCTAGGATTTAAAGTAAGTTTCAAAACGCAATAGTAATTAATTTAATTATGTAGGAAATTAATAACTAATAAGAAATGAAATGCGCTTGCTTATCCAAGTGAAGGAAAATGACAGGCATGACTGCTGGATAAACCTAATAAGAGATAAAAAATATGATAGAGAAATGGACCAATTGCAACTGGTAATAAATAACCTTCGCATATCCCATATTTTTATATATTTTTAATTTATATTCATACACACACACAAGAACAAGATGATGATTACTAAGAGGAAAATATTTCAAAGAGGTGCACGAACCTAAAATTAACCATTATTATCTAATAGAGAAGTGCTTTGTTTTGTTGTTGTGATTTGGTAATTATTTATGCTTTGTTTTTAAGAAAATTTTCTCCAATATTATTAAATATATAATTTATTTCATGAGTAATGAAATTTTTTTAACTTTAAATTAAATTTAACGACTAATGAGATATTTTTAACTTTAATTAAATTTTGTAAAGTGTTTTCGCTGGAGATCACTAATTATTTACCTAATTGAGTAATTATTTAGTGAAATCAAATGAGTATTGATGCTAAGAAGATAATATAGACTAATACCAATACGTTAAATTGAGGGTAAGCTCAATTAGCAAAATAATTTTGTTGTTCACCTTAAAGAGATGATTAATAAATGCATAAATTTAGTGGATAAACACTTTATACTTATCTACAGGAAAGATTTAGGCAGTGTTTGATAATAAGATTTGATATTAAAATTAAAATTTTTCAAAAATTTAATCATTTTAAATTTTTTGTTATTATTTGTCTTTAAAATTTTAATTAAGTTAATTATAAGTTAACATTTTTAAATTTTAAAATATTTTTATAATATAAAATTATATAATTTATATTAAATATTTAAATTTTTAACACTTAATTTTTAACTTTACAAAATATCATCATAGTCTCAATTAATGTTTAAACTGGTCTAAAATTATTTTTTACCAAATTTTGATTGTAAATTATTAAAATTTATTTTTAAATTAAATTTCATATGTTTTAATTCTGAAATTTTAAAATATAATTAAATAATAATTTTAATTTATTTTTTAACAATATATAAAATGATAATTTTACAAATAACGATTTTAATATTAAAACTAAACATATTTCATATGGAAATGATTAAATACACTCCATTTTACATTTTGTATCTAGCAAAATTATCATAGTGTCTATAAATTTGTTTCTTAAAAATTATGAACATTAATTGGCACGTTAATTACATGTTGATAAATATTCTCTCATCTTTATTAAAAATTTTGAATATTAATTATTAAATATAGAAAAAATTTCTCTCTCTCTTTTATATATGTATAAAAGAAATAAAAAAAAAAACTCACTATATATAACATACCAAATTAAAAAATAAAATATATAATATAAGCAAAAAAAATAAGGAAATCTGATTTTTTTTAAAAATAATATTCCAAATTCAAAAAAAAAATGATGCCAATAAAATAAAAAAGCCAGAAAACATTTCAATGGAGAGAGATTTTAGTTTTTTGTTATAATTTTTTGTCTCTTTTTTAATTTGTGTTTTAGATTTATTATTTGAATTTGGTGTTATATATTTATAGATAGAGTCTTTTTATTTGGTGATAATCTATAATACAAAATAAAAAAAGAAATTTTGGTATTTAATAAAATAAAAAATCCAAAATGTTATATATATATATAGAGAGAGAGAGAGAGAGAGAGAGAGAGAGAGAGAGAGAGAGAATTTTTTCAATCTTTAATAATTGATATTTACAATTTTTAAGAAAAATAAGAAATAATATTTTTTAACATGTAATTAATATTTCAAATAATGTTCATAGTTTTAAGAAAAAAATATTTTATGAGCACTATAGTAATTTTGCTAGATATAAAAAAAAATATTTAAGATTTTTCAAATATATTTAATCACTCATGTTCATGTTATATATATATATATATATATATATATATATAATGGTGATATAATATATAAAAATATTAATTACAATATACGTCAGTGATTTAAATATTTAATTATTATGTTTAATTATAAAATAATTAATACTTGATATATCTTATTATTGTTAATTAATTCATAATTTATATAAAAAATTAGGTTCACCTATTTTTTTTTTTTTTTTATATATGATTGAATTGATACATCAGCAAGTTAAATATTTTATAATGCAAGGAATTAAGTTTTTAGTTCTGATTTTAAAATTGAATATGAAATCTAGCTAAAACTCTTAATTATCATCAATTTCATGCATGTAAAAGAAAATTTATATATAAAAATCACCAAACTCTATGAAATTGTGAATAATAGTAAATAACGAGAGATATTGGTTAGGTTTTTGATAGCAAAATGACAATTAGTTAATCATTTAAAAAATTTGGTGAAAATAGGAGAGAAAAACGGAAAAGCAAAAAATTGTACCATGGCATGTGAGTATGCCTTAACCAATTATGCATATTAATAATTGAATAATGAACCACCCTACTGTTATTTTTGTATCTTTCTGCCACCCGAGAAGTGAATTCACTTGTCTCTGAAATTTTATGACTAATCATTTCATTGTTTGGGCAAACTATAGATTAAACAGAAATAGTACCATTTTATTGGATCAATGCAATGGATGGAGACCTAACAATAGAGTTAAAAACAGTTTTAATTAGATACATGAAATAGGCCTTTTTTTCTTAAAAATAACAAAAAACAAAAAAAAATTATCATTTTATAACAAAATCTATTATTATTACCTGTTTATACCAATAGCGCATCCAATACCTGAACTGTCTGACGCTCTCTGACGCAGCGCATCCAGTAGATGTGTTCTCTGACGCAGCGCATCCAACAGATGCGCTCTTTGACGATCTGACACATTTTTTATATTTTTTAAATTAAATTTTTTATATTTTTTATTAAATTAATTTAAAAGTGCAGGCCTCCATTATTTTTATTCCAGTTAACACAATATTTGTAAGTAATTTTTTTTTTAAATTAATACCTAAAACTAGTTAATAGTATTTTTATTAAAATTATGATAGTATTAAATTTATTTAATTAAATTTTAAAAATAAATATTTTTGATGCATTATATTTTTGTTGTTAAAATTATTTATCTTAGA
>CANXYC012113607.1:0-27043 GCA_948193065.1 Aleurites moluccanus | reverse complement strand
TATATATATATATATATATATATATATATATATTCTTATTATAATTGATATTTGTCTAATGATAAGGTAAAACTATTTTAAAAAAACATATTATAATTTGAATTTTATTACGAAAATTAATACCGAAAAAATATTATTGTTTTATATGAGACCCATAATAAATTAGAAAAACCCTAAGAAATGACTAAGGCTATATATTATTTTTATGGAAATGAAGAGAAAAAAAAAGGAAAATAAATGTAATTTTTTTTATTTGATTAGCTAAAATGAAAGTGAAAAAAAAGGAAGAGGAAATTATATTTCTTTAATAAAATTTTAAGAAAAAAAATTTACCTTCAATTTTCAAAAAAAAAGTAAAAAAACAATAGACATAATTATTTCTCGTTATTTCTCTTTCGCATAAACTTAAAATAATAATTTTTTTTATTTTAAATAAATATAAAAGAAATAAAATTCTTTTCTCTACTTTTCCCATCATTTTTCTTATTTAATTTTCTTCATTTTGTCATCAGACATAGCCTACACATAACCTGAAGGAGAACGAAGACTTCAATAAAAAAACAAAAAAGGAGAACGAAGACGAAGAATCGAAGACGAGACGCAGCAAGAAAAAAACGTAGAAAGAGAACGAACCTAAACATCTCGATAGATCCAAATTAGGTATGTTTACGGTCTTTCCTTCATCTCATTTCCAAATTAGGGTTTTCTAATCGAATATCTGATTTTAATCTTCTTTGCAATCACCCTAAGGTTATTTATAATATGGTATCTATTTTGAGAGAGACAAGACAAATTTTCTTATGAATATTTGATTTCTATTAAATTTAATATATAAAATGTATAGTTTCATTTTTTAAATTTTTGAAAAATCAATTTACAATCTTGTGTTTGTTTGGTGATAAATTAAGATTTTGATTGTTTTGATGTTTATGTTACCATTGCTTAATTATTTAACTGTTGGTTTATCTGCTATCAAGATGCTTCTATTTGTGTGTTGAGAGAATTGGAGAATTTGGTGTTGAGGATTCAAGTTGAAAAACAAGAGGCAGAAGGTAAAAAACACATGGGGATTGTTGAGCGTTATGGCTCACCGTGATATAACAGTGTCTGTTTGTGCATATATTACAGGAAAGGATTTAGAACATTCTGAGCCATCATCCAAAGCCTTGCAGGGCAGGGGGGTGGTTTCGCTGGCGGTTATTTGCTTGCTTGCTTGCAAAGAAATGGATGCTGGTCGCTATGGTCTCCAGCAAGGATGGGATAATAACAGCGTAATTGTGGTTTTCTCCTTAATAATCACATATATGGGATCATAATACAAGAAATTTTTAGGGCTCATGTGGTAGTCCCTTTTTTTTTTTGGGTATCTCATCCTTTAAGAAAAATAGAGAAAGCTATGGGGACACTGAGGATATGGAATGGATTTGCCTAACCTCCTATGATGATTGATATTTGTTGCTGACATAGCTTATTCTCTTGAATCCACAGGCTCTGGAGGGATATGGCGGAGTCCATGAGCCAAACTACCGGTGAGTGCTGACTGATGCTTGTCACTGTGACACTGGTTAAGTAATGCTTATGGGTAAAAGCATTTACTTGAAAGTTCTCTTACATTTATATTTTTTGGTTTTTGCTTGCTAGATTTGTGACATGGGTTGTGCTTCATATCTGAATGTTTCCTTCATGGGTTGTGGAGAATTATTATTATTATTATTAATTTGAGTGCATGATCTCTGATTTTATCTCTGTCTTCCATCCAATTTTATCTCACTTTGGCAGGGTTGGTGGTACATACGATGAGAGGAGGTTTCATGATGAAAGGGATAATGTCTACCCAAGAAATGCATTTCACCGGGATATTCTAGAGAGGGACAGCTTTCCACCACCTCCTGCTGTTGGTATTTGGAATCAATCAAGGAGGAGAAGTTATGAAGAAGAGTATCCCCTTGATAGAGAGTCAAGGAGACACGAGAAACCGTATGTGGAATCCTACCATATGGATTCTTTTCGTGATCAAGAGATTGATTCATATCAGGATCTTGACAAGTTTCACGATATGGATACCTATCGCGACCATGGGTTTGACAAACCTGCTAGGTTTGGGGGACGTGATCATGATGATTATGTATATGGCGATTATGATTACAGGCCTCGTGTTTCCAATCAAAATAGGGAGGACAGCCGTGAGCGGGATTATGAATATGGTCGGCATAGCTATGATTCAGACTATGAGAGAGGCAGTAAAAGAGAGGGAAATTGGAGGAGGCGTGAATCTCGTGATCGAGAACGTGACAAGAGAGGTTTGAGTCGGGAAAGAGATCAAAGTCCACATAGACAATATGAACGGTCTCGCTCTCGTGGACGTGATATATCAAGGTCTCCTCGAGGTCGAAGTCAACGAGAAGACAGCTATGATGATGGTCGACATGAGAGAACAGAAAGGAGAAGAGACCATGAGGGGAAGCGTCAACGAGGGAATTATATAGTGGTATGTTTCTTTGATAATTGTGAATACTTTTTGTATTGCAATTATCCAGGTGGATTTGTTGCAAGTTAGAGTGATTTAACAATAAATCTGTTTTGTTGCAGGCCCCATCTGCAACTGTTGTTGTGAAAGGTCTCTCTCAAAAGACAACCGAGGAAGATCTGTATCAGATACTGGTAATGATTTATGTCCTTGTTTTGAGTTCTGTTATTTTATCTCATTAGATATTGTCATAACATTTCTTTTCTTTCTCTTCTTGGTTGGCCATCAGGCTGAATGGGGACCTCTTCGCCATGTCCGTGTGATCAAAGAGCGGAATTCTGGCATTTCTCGTGGATTTGCTTTTATTGATTTTCCTTCTGTAGTACGTTTTATGCATAACCTGACAATGTTTTATCTTCTCTTTTGGCTTTTGAGAATGGCACATGAGTATTTTATTTTTTCTCTTCTCTCTGAAACAGGACGCAGCTTGTGCTATGATGGATAGGATTGGAGATGATGGTCTTGTTGTGGATGGAAGGAAGCTTTTCTTTGAGTATAGGTATTTCTTTTTCCTGACTGCCATTGTTGACTGTTGCCATATTGACAGACTTAGTGGATTCGAGTAAATATCTGTCACTTGTAAGCTTGGGGAAGCATCTTGGAATTCATATGTGGGTGAAATTGGATAAAGTCTTTAGCTTTTACCTTCTGTCTTCTGTTAAAAATTTTTCCATTCGGTTTTTGTGTGATAGTATTCTGGTGAACATTCCTTGTCTATCTTTTAATATGATAGCAATATGATGTATTAATGGCTTCAAGCATAGTTATTGCTATTTTGGATTCTGTTGTCTTTCAGTAGTAAGCCAACTGGGGGGGCAGGTGGACCTTTTGGCCAAGAAAATGCTATGAAATCAGGCCATGTCAACTATAGAAGCATCACAGTGCCCTCTGATTGGATGTGCACCATCTGTGGTTGTGTCAATTTTGCACGGCGAACATCCTGCTTTCAGGTTTGTTTTACCACCTTGTGTTTTCTCATAACTCCTTGTCTTTTTTTTTTTTTGGGTGGTAAAGCTTGAACTTGTGACCTCCATTGGGTCATTAGATGTACCTGTATATGACATTTAAACTGGGATTAGTGTCTTCTCAAGTTAGCATACACGTAAGGTGTTTATGTACAAGCCGCAATTCAAATATGTCTGGTGTGTGTTAGACTATATACTTGTTAGACATCACTATATACTTGTTAGACATCACATGAAAAGCCGACATGTTATTACTTTATAATCATGTGTTGTTACTTGGTACTCTGCCATAGGCATAGTTAAATATAATAATAGACTTGTGGTTCTTCTGTGAAAAGGTATTACTTAATATTTTGAGTGTAATGGTCAAAGAAAATTCTTGAGAAAAGCATTAGAAGCCTGCTAAGGTTTAACGCTAGTAATGCTTAGGTCCCTATTGATGAAAAATATGCACTTCAATATCCTGCTACTATTGGCCCCAAAATAAGAGTTTATGAAGTATTTTGTGATATTGCAATTCAAGAACAATTCAATGCAATGTTAAAATTCTTGGACTCATGAGGCCACAGATCCTGTTGGAGAAATTAGCTGTCAAACTTGTTAGTCCATCTTGTTAAGAGGTTAAAATTACTCCTTACAGTACAACCTATGATAGCAAGAAAAAGGAAGATATGATAGCAAGAAAAAGGAAGATTGAGGGAGCTGCCCAATTTGGCAACTTCTGTAAATTATGGGAATTTGGGAGGTGGCACGGATTGAGGTAAAGATAGTTTCATGTCAACGATTAGGGGTGTGTTTCAAGGCACTTCAAAGGACTGTTTCTCTGAGCAATCAAGTAAAATGAGAGGGAGTTGTATCTTTTACTCTAGTTTTCTCTTCTTCTTCTTCCTTTTTTTTCACTTTTAAATAAGTATTTTATGTCTACGTGGTGTACTTCTCTGTCCTTTTGATTTACATAATTTAATTTATTTAAATTAAACATCTAGGACTACATTATATTAAAATCTTAGAAGTCAAAGACAAAGTATAATAAAAATTTGCAAACCATGGCAATTATAGTGCATGTTAAGGTAGGGACCTTAGGGTTAGGTCTAACTGTGAAATATCTGTGTATGCTTGTGGGTTACCTAGCATTATTTTTTATTATATTGGATGACCTCTTTTGTCTCTGTTGCAGTGCAATGAGCCAAGAACTGAAGATGCACCACCAGCAGATATAGCTTTGTCAAATTCAACCTCTTTGGGAAAGAAAGGGTTTGAGGCAGGTTGGGTTAAGCTTTTTATTTCAATTTACATGTTTCCATTGCATTGTTTGTGCTGCAATTTGCTAAGTGATATTAATCAGGTCCTACTCATGTTCTGGTTGTTCGTGGATTGGATGAAAATGCTGATGAGGAGATGCTTCGTTATGAGTTTTCAAAACATGCTCCAATTAAGGTAAAAAGGCTTAATTGCTTGGAAAAATTATTCCTCTCCTCTTGCCTGTACGGAAATTTTATTGTTCTTACTTCGCAGGATCTTCGTCTTGTCAGAGACAAGTTTACTCATGTTTCAAGGGGATTTGCGTTTGTACATTTCCATTCGGTATGTCCATTTGAAATTGGTGTCTGGGTTCACTAAAAAAGTTTTTTTTTTTCTTTTTTTTTAATCAATAATTGGTTTTCTTGCAATGCAAACTATAAAATCCAAAAAGGTATTATGAGTTTTCATGGAAAATTTATGCAGTACTAAATGATAACTCTCTGGAGTTGATAAATATAAATTCTTGATTGGTAACTTGGTATGTGACATAAAATTAAATCTAATACAAGTGTTAAATCTTTAATCTAATATAAATAACTGAGGTATAATACTAAATGTGATCATAAAACATGTAAAGATATTATCTCGTTCAAAATGCTACAGGATATTGACTCCTGTAATGTGATATATTTTCATTTGGAGTTCTAAAGAAATAACAATAGTGGTACTCATACCAATGACTACTCCCTAGTGTTTTTTGGTAATTGATGATGTGGCATGACAAGATCGGTTTAAAACATATCATTTAGTTAATTCGCTGAAAAATTATATGCTCTTCAATATATGATGCAGCCATGGAAAAAGAGGTTTTTGTTAGTTAACTTTACCTGATTTACAGATTTGACAGCTTAGAGGTCTTATTGTATTGTAGCTACGTAAGATATGCGATGTGGGAAAACTTTTGACTATGATTGGTTGGTTCATAAGTAAACGATGGTTTTGATTGGTTCATAAGTAAACGATGGTTTAACTAGTTTCAAATTTATTTTGTTTTATGTGTTTGGGTAATTTTATCAGCAGAAACAGATGTATCTTTGCAATTCTTCCATTGAAGGATATTTTGGTAATTTGAATAAATTCTTGACCTTTCTAGAAGTCTTAAAAGGCTTATGCTTTTATTCTTCGCATGTAAGTCTGTCTCTCAGTTTTTATGCAAAATTTCTTAGCTGAGGTTCTCAGTTCTAGGTGTTTTTTTGCTTCCCCCCGTACTTTGTTCACTCTGCAGTCTCTCTGAATTGCTATCTGATAGCCTGCTTTCTTTCCCTTCAAACTGTGAAACTTATAAACTAATATTTTAGCCCGAGTTTTATGCCCAGTTCTCAGCAATTATCAATTTCATCTATAAGAAACCTAACCTAATTTATAAGCCTGAAGTAGAAATATTGAGGTCTCTACCATGAAACATTACCCTTTGTATCAATAAAACTTTTACTAATATAGGAAAAGAGGAAACTGATGATGATCAATTTCCTTATGCACTCTAAAACCCACAATAAATTGATTCTGTGACATGGGGCATGGGGAGGATGTTTCATATTCTGAATGTTGCTGTTATCTTGAGTTTGGCTCTGTAATAATATTTGACTTTTGACAGATATTCTATTAGTTTCATGCCCCTCGATCCTTTTTTTTCTTGGAAAATTTTAGTGACTTTTCTTAACTGCCCCCTTCCCCCTCTCTCTCCCCCCTCTCTGGATAGTTCTCTATGTAGGATTCCATTTTTCTTATGAAATAAAGGCAAGTTGCTTTCTTGAAATATTATGATATATTAGATAACTGTAATATTTGATACCTTGTAGGTTGAAGATGCTACTAAAGCCCTTGAGGCAACTAATGGAACAACCCTTGAGAAGAATGGACAGATCTTAAGGGTAGCATATGCAAAGAGCATTCTTGGTCCAGGATCTGGGGCATCTGGACCTTCACAGTCAAGCAGACTAGCGGCTGCTGCAATTGAGGCTGCAGCATTTGCCCAACAGGTACGTTCACATAGTATTTTCTCAATTTTTGAAGTTTGCTTTCGCGTAACATTTTTATTGGTACAAGTACTAGTTTTTTTACTAGTGATAAACAAAGAGAGAATATTAATATGAAAGAGCACCAAAGGGTATGATACATAGCTTGCATATGTCATAAAAATTATTTACAGAAAAAAAATGGTTCACTACAGTAGTGTAGCTTGCATGTCCTCTAAATCTTCCAACTTAACAATGTAAATCTCTATTTTTCAGATGTACATCTCATATTAATTACATTATATAGTCAAGCTACGTAACCATTCCTTTGATCACTGTCCTAGATGATACCTATAAATTTCTTGAAAAGCATATTGGATGTAATATGTCCAGTTACCATATGTGCTTGGAATTACGTCTTTTTGTTACTTCCTTTACACACCATAAATATCTGTTTTTGCAAGGTTGGGTGAATAGAAAGAGAGATCCTCTGGATAATTGGTTCTTAGCTTGTAATCAACTAAATGACTTTTATGAGTTATGCAGATAATTATTTATCTGACTTGGACATCTTTTTTCTCTCTTACTCTTGATCTAGTCTATTAATAATACTGATTGGATTGTAGGTGGTGTTAATGCAGTACTACCATTTTTGCTGCTTGCTGATTCTGCCTGTTTGATATGCTGGTTTTAAAAATTGATTAACTCTCTTCTGTTTTTATGTTAACCTATTTTAGTATGATGCTGTTGGATGGGCACCAAAGGAGTATAACCCAGATGACAAATCTACAAGCGGATTGGAGCAAGCTGGTGGGGAGGCTGCAGTTCAAAATGATGGTTCTGCTCCACAATCTGGCTTTGTATGGGATGAAGCATCTGGTTATTACTATGATGCTGCTTCTGGCTTCTACTATGATGGAAATACAGGTCACTTTTCTATTTCTTGCTATAGTATGTTGAAATGAAAATAAATCATTCAGCCACATTTTGGACTAAATACATTAACCTTCTACATTCATTGAATAACAAGCTTTCAATTGGCTATTTACTACGAAGTCCTTAATTGGAAAATGTGGCAATACTTTTTGATAATGAAAATGGTCAATTCTGTTTTTTCTATTTTACTTGTAAATTCATTTTCTAGCATTTCTTCTAGGTGGTAACTCCAGCTGGTAATATCTCCTCCTCTTTCCAACACACACACACACAACTACACAAAACATGTAGAAAAATGTTTCTTTTTCTGCCATGAATCAAGTCTGTAAAATGATTATATACAACTATACAAGTATGGGTGGAACATGGAAAATCACCTCCATTCTTGCCATTTTCTGGGCCTTTTTTTCTTCTTGATAATAGAAATTGAATATTTTACAAGTTAATGTGATTGTGAGGGAAGAATGTGCAGATTATTTCCTCATGGTATATTGTGTTTGATTCATTGAGTGTCCAAAACCCTTGTTGAATTAACGATGTTTTCCGTTTGTGCTGTGTTGTGCTCACTGCATACACATGCTAAGTGTGCCACACAGAAGATACAGGACACGGCTAACTGCATATGTAGAACCTGGGTGCGTCTAAGGTTTGATGGTGTTGTGTTAGGCAACTTTTGGTGTGAGCCTGTGAGGGCGGGCTAACACAAGTAGGATTTTAAATATCGGTTTTGGAAACTTTTTCGGAATCGGATTGAATCAGACCGTATTGGTTGCCGCTATTGTGAATAATTTTTCCAAATTTTACAAAATGACTCAAATAAATGTTAGTAAATACTTCAATCAAATATTATTACAATGTTGTGTGTCTAATAATTTAGAGTGACAAATATATGATAAAAAAAAAAATCATTTATCATAAAATTTGTTTAAAAATATATGATTCTAATCACCCATATTGTAATGGGAAGTATTTTATCAATAGGCTAAGGATCTGATACATAACGGACGATATGTAACATGTCGGATGATATAAACCATCATACAAGTCCTTGTAAAACAGTATGTGCCCTGTTAGTGGGCAACTTATCTTTCTTGTGTGTCATATTTATTTATAACTGAAATAACAATTATTAGCAAATTAAATTGCTGAACCGGCATAAAATTATGTTTTACTCGTCAGAGTTAAAAGCTATTCTCAAGTTGTGGGTAGTTGTCCTTCTCTTATTCTTTTTTATGTACTTGTAAGTGTACAGGTCTTTATTATGATGGTAATAGTGGGATTTGGTATTCATATGACCACCAAACTCAGCAGTATATTCGTTGCATGGATCAGAATGGCGGTAAAACATCTGATAAACTGTCTGAGCATTCAAAACTATCAGATAGTTCCAGTAATAAAAAAGTAATAATCTCTGCCCCTGCTGCTACCATTACATCTACTGAGAAGGTTGCTTCATTACCTGATACAGTCCAGGCTGCTGCTACAGCAGCCTTGGCAGCAGAGAAGAAAGAAAAGGAGAAGTCAAAAGAGATAAAGCTTGCTTCAAAAAGCAGTATTTTGGCTAGCAAGAAAAAAATGAACAATGTATTAACAATGTGGAAGCAGAGGAGTCATGAGGGGCAAGCAACTCGAGTTGCTGTTGATGACAACCAGCCTTCTGTTTCAGTTGATGATAGGCTTTACTCGGTTGGACCATCTACAAAGAGCAAGTTTAAATCTGATGCATTGACCACAAAGGAGAGTGGTGGTTCAGGAGTGGGCACAACCACCCTATCTTCCCAGGCTGTTGGTTTGGAGTCTCCGGTGAAGCCAAGACCTGTAAGTAATAGTTCAGGGGGGACTCTGATGGGGGTAATAAGAGGCTCTGGACGAGGGGTTGTGAAATCAGATACTTCATATTCAGGATCATCCACTGGAGTTTCTACCTCCACTGTTGTTGCTGGTTCATCAACAAATGCAGATACATCTGCAGTTGGGACTCCCTTCAGGACTGATGCATCAGCATTGGGTTCTTATGCACAACCTGTATCTGCTGGAAGTGGCAAGAGGAGGTTTTCCGAGATGCCGCTGTCCTCTACTCACAAGGACCAATCTCAGTCAACCTACAGGGATCGTGCAGCTGAAAGGAGGAGCTTGTATGGTACATCATCTATTGGAGATGATCTACCTGATATTGGGTTTGGGGATTCAAGTAAGTTTGTATGATAATTTGTTTCAGAGTACCTTTATTGCATTTGACAAACTCATCATGTTAGGAACAGTTGACATGTATATTCTAATGTCATATTAGCCTGGGATGTCTGTCAAATTTTAGTTGTTTCAGTTGTCCAAGTTAATGGGTCCATTGCTTTTCCTTTATATCTGGTTATTGCCATTAACTTGTGAGACATCCTTTGTGTCCATCATTCTTGAACTTTCAAGATCGGGATTTGCCATTCAAAAAAGGTTCTTTGGATTCAATGCCTTTCCCCCCTGGTGTTGGTGGAGGATGTGGGGCTGGAGATGCCAATGTGAATGCTCAAAGTTATGAGGTGATTACAGCGGACAAGGCTATTGATGAGAGCAATGTGGGCAATCGAATGCTCCGCAGTATGGGCTGGCATGAAGGCTCGGTATCATTTCCTTCTTATTCACTCCTTTTTAACTGTTGATTGCTGTTGAATGCTCATTATACTTGTGAAATGGAATTTGGCTGGTAGATCTCTTTCTTTTTGTCTTTTTGATTGAGTAGACAACCTTATTTCAGGAAGAAAACTCTCCATACTTTACAAAAGCATAGTTAGATTTGTCTTCCTTTTCTTACAATTGTGCCTCTTGCAATTTTTTTGTGTCATCTATGGGTACAATGTGTTGTTGAAGTTGAATGGCGGCCTGTTGGTGCTTTGCAGCAATTGTGCTGCTTGATTCTAACATTTGTCTTGGGGATTGTTTCTTTCTCTGTGTTTGATATGATTAACAGGGATTGGGGAAGGATGGAAGTGGAATGATTGAACCAGTCCAAGCACAAGCAACAGAACATCGAGCAGGACTTGGAAGTCAGCAGAAAAAATTGGATCCTAGCCTGGAGGTGCAGGCTGGGGATAGTTATAGAACTCTCATTCATAAGAAAGCCCTTGCTAGGTTTAGGGAGATGTCTGACACTCCTTAGATATGTGATGATAAGGGGGCATATGTGCATGATAAAAAAAATTGCAGTCGAGGTAATTCGATTCCTATTTATACTCTAATTGAATTTCTTTTTATAAGTAGGCTTTGTAGATTTGTAAAATTTCGTACTGTAAAAAAATGGGAATTTTGGTTAAATAATCTTAGTCTATTTCTCATAACCTATGATGCGGTGATAAGTAATTTTTCAAAACTTACTGCACGGACAGAGAGACAGCTTGTATAAATTTTATAATGGAGTCTTTTTGAGTTATGAGCTTTGTTAGTAAAGCATGGAGTGTTGGAGGTTTTATTCATCCGAAATGCAACTTGGCCAAGATGGAGGTTTTCCAGAACTGGGAAAAGTACAGAGTAATAAAAGATCGAAATTGAGATTTTACGACGGAGTTTGTCTCGAGTAGCGAGGTTGTGAATTGAGTAATTAACCAGTAAAACAAGAGTTTATATGCCAAAAATAGAACCCTATTTCTTTCTTCTTCTTTTTTCTTCATCAAATGTGTGTTCTTTTGAAAGGAAGGAAAAAAAAAATGATATTAGAACTCACCCAGAAACCATCAACATTGACCTCGAAGTACATATTTTTCTAATATCTCCATTGCCTCTCTTTCTGGACTGACAATGATTCGGTGAGTTTTCGAGAAGAAACAGATTTATTTTTATTTTTCCATATTTATCAATATGTTTTAAGTGATTTATCTACCGAGTATAAAAAAAGATTAAATAGTTTTAACTGATATTTTAAAGATAGATTAAGAAAGTCTCAAGTATAATTACAACTTAATAAAATTTAAATTATTATTTATCAATATAGAATTTAGAGGGACAATTGTCTTCCCTAGAGTTCTATAAAGTCTGCACGTTGTTAGAATATTTTGAGTAATTATAGGATATATTTGACTTAATTAGAAAATAAAACTTAAATTTTTATTAATTCTATTCTCAACTTTAATTTTTATCAATTAAATGATTAAATTATTAAAAATAGAAATAGTTCAATATTATCATATAATATGTTGACTCCCTTTTGTGATATGCAAGTTAATTTTAATATATTAATTAAAAAGCAGGCATGTCAAATAATACAATTATCCTCGTCTGAATAATGTTTTAAAATTTAAATCCTTTCAATTATGTATTTTTCTAACTTCAGCTTCAAATTCATATCACTACTCATGGTATTGCCCATATATAACAAATTAAATGAAAACGATTGAATTTTAAACTATTCTCTATATATATATCTAGCAACACTATAATATTGAATAATCAACCGTATAATCAATCAGATAGTAATTATCATCCTGATGATCATGATAGTGCTAAAAATGTAATGTATCAAATAATCAACAGTATAATCTACATTTAAAGTCTGTATGAGACCATAAATTGAAATTGACATTGGAATTGAGATTTTTAATTTTAATTTTAATTTTTTAAAATTATAATTATATTAAAATTATAATTACAACGTTTATTTTACACATAAAATAAATTTAAATTTAAATTAAATAAAAATTAATGATAATGAAAGTGAGAATAACAATGATAATGGACCATTATTATTGGTGGTGGCGTTGGCAATGACTGTGAAGACGACAATGGCCATGGTGGTGAGGATGGCAATAGACTGCTAGTAGTAACAGTCCGAGAGCCATTGCCACTAGTGGTGGTAGCGCGGCGATAAAACACCGACAGTGATAGTGGTGATAGCACCTTACCATTGCCGATAATGACGAAGATGAATCATCATTGTCAACGATGGTGGTGAAGAGCGGTGATAGTGGCGATTGTGAAATTATAATTTTTATGAGTTAAAAATAAAATTATAGAATTGTTTTTATAATTATATTACAATTCCATGAAATTATAGGTAGGATTTTAATTCTAATTCTAAATGGCTGCTAAATTAGAATTAGAATTAAACATTTTAATTTTAATGTATCAAATAATCAACCGTATAACTTACATTTAAAATCTGTATGAGACAATAAATTGGAATTGAAATTAGAATTATATTGAAATTATAATTTCAACATTTTTTCATATAAAAAATGAATTGAAATTTAAAATGAATAAAAATTGGTGATAATGGAAGCGACAATGACAATGATGGTGGACCATTATTGTTGGTGGTGGCATTGGCAATGGCTATGAAGGGGACAACGGCAATGATAGTGAGGATGGCGATAGACTATTAGCAGTAATAGTCCGACGAGCCATTGTCACTAGCGCAACAGTAGCGCAACGGTAAAACACCAACAGTGATAATGGTGATAGCTCCTTACCATCGCTGATAGTGACGATGATAGATCACTATCGTCAACGGTGGTGGTTGAGAGGGATGACAGTGACGGTTGTGGAATTATAATTTTTATGAATTAAAAATAAAATTGTAAATTTATTTTTATAATTATATTACAATTTCATGAAATTGTAAGTATAATTTCAATTTTAATTTTAAATGACTATTAAATATTAAAATTAAAATTAAAAATTTTAATTTTTGTTTCAAACTTCCCACTTTAGGATAAATATCAAGTCACAAGAAGGAATAACCATTATTTTAAATTATTTTAAATAGTAATAATCATTTAATGGATAAAAATTAAAGTTGGAAATAGAAATGAAAAAATAGTAAAGTTTAAGTTTTATTTTGTTATTAAGCCTTTATTTAAATTTTATAATTTTAGGACAAAAATTAGAAAAAAAAAATTAATATTTAATCATTTCAAATTTTATTTGTTTAAATCGATGTTTATGGCTCATTTAATATAATCTTATAAATGAGCTTAAATTTTTATATAAATAACAAAATTCATTATAGTTATGTTAAATTATGAGTTCATTTGCTATAAAATTATGAAAAATAAATATGATTGAAAATTTTAAATATTCAATCTTTCTAAATGATTAACTGTTGAAATGAACTCTAAAATTAAATTAAATTAACTTCAAGTTACATTATTTATTGTTCCATCACTACTATTATCTTTACATGTAAATTTAGACTTCAACCTCATTTTATACATAAAATTGCAGGTCAATCTTTTAAGAAAATTTACTCAATAGTAAACGTTTTAATTGAAAATTTATGTTTTTAAGAAAAAAAAAAATTAATATATTTTAATATTTTTACTTTATTTATTATTTTAATTTATTAATTATTTTAATATTTTTTTTATTTTTTTAATTTTTTATATCTCATAATTAATTTTTATATTTTTAACATATTTTTAATAAAAATATTATTGTTAAATTAAGATAAAATGCAGTTGTCTTACTCTGTAGCAAGTAGGGTTCCGTTGTGTTGATATTCTAGTGCATATTTGTTTGTGCGAAAGTAGGAAAGTTATGTTGAATGGCAGAATCAAGCCGCTCAACCATGGGATTGGAGGATTTGTATGCGAAGATTACTCTAGAAGAGGAGGAACACAGAGGGTTGGAATGGTGGCAGAGGATCTGGATGGAGGGACAGTTGATTATAGGTGGTGTTTGGTGGGGAGATTCTTGACAGATAAAGCAATAAAGTTTCCAATCATGTAGAATACCATTGCCTCTATTTGGAGACCAGTGAAGGGGTTGTGTATCAAGGAGGTTACCCCTTCATTGTTCTTATTTCAATTTTTTCATGAACTTGACATTGCTAGAGTTATTGTTAGTTCTCTTTGGACTTTTGAGCAGCACTTACTGGTTTTTAAACGTTACAACAAGGTGAACAACCTCAACAAGTGTCGTTGTACCATATTCAATTTTGGGTACAGGTTCATGAGTTGGCCATTAGGTTCATGTCTGAGAAGATTGGAAAAGATATTGATAATTATGTTGTCTCTTTTCTTGACTATGATCCTAACAATTTCATTGGAGTACGGAGGAATTATATGAAAATTAGAGTGTTATTGGATGTCAGAAAATCATTAAAGAGAAGAATGAAGATTAAGAGGGTCAGTGGTGATTGGGTATGGATTAAATTCAAATACGAGAATCTACCAAGTTTTTGTTTTCCTAGAGTTCAGGTAGAAAAGCCTTATGGCAATTGGATGAGAGCTACAAACCGGCAACAAAGCAATCAGAGTGGTGAACGGTGGCTTCATCTTTTGGTGGAGGAATGCTCTCCGGTTACCGGTAGTGGTGGCGGGGAGGGAATGGTAGTTGATAAGGAAACTGCTTCTATTAACGAAGGCAACGTGATTAGTGGCAGTGATAATGGGTTAATGGATGCTACAATCGCACATGTTTTGGGCTCTAAAGCAAGTATCACGGGAAAATCTTGTTTGAATAATATTGTGCTAGATGATGAGTTAGTGTTAGTGGAAGTTAAACGACGTCGGAGTAGTTTTGGGGCTATTAAGGATAAGGATGGAAGTGGGCTTATTTTGGGCCTAGTCATGCATTCGCAGACTGAAAAAAAAAACATGTTATTGGCGGGTTCTGGGTCCTAGGCCCGCCAGGAGCAATGACCACCTTAAGTTGGAATTGTCGTGGGTTTGGCAACCCACGACTAGTTCGAGTTTTGCTGGATCTTGTCCAAGCTAAAAGGCCAAAAGTTGTGTTTCTAATTGAGACTTTTGTTTGTAGACTGCGTATGGAGGAGATTAAAAAATTGATGGGCTTTAGTGGTATGTTTGTGGTGGATTGTGTACGCCACAATGGAGGCCTGACTCAGTTATGGAAGGATGAGGATACTGCTAGGTTGTTGAGCTATTCTAACCATCATATCGATGTTGAGGTTAGGATATAAGATGGTTTACCTTGGAGACTCACTGGGTTTTATGAGCATCCTGAAAGAGGTATGAGGTTGGAATAGTGGAATCTTCTCAGACAATTGGCTAATGAATCGAGTTTACCTTGGATCTGTTTAGGGGATTTTAATGACATATTAACTGCTTCAGAGAAGAGGGGTCGTTACTTGCACCCTTGCTGATTAATGGAAAATTTTAGAAGAGCAATAGAAGATTGTGGTCTGTTTGATTTAAGGATGGAGGGGCATCGGTTTACTTAGGAGAGGGGTAGAGGAACAAAGGCTTGGGTGGAGGAGAGATTAGATAGACTTTTAGCTTTGGTAAGATGGGCTTCTGTGAATAATGGGACAAGGGTGGTTAATTTGGAGGTGCCTTGCTCATATCACTCTCTGATTCTGCTTATGCTTCCATCTATAGGTTCGGGTTTCAGTCAAAGAAAGTTTAAATTAGAAAAATGCTTGGTTGACGGATAGGGAATGCTTTGAAGTGATTGATCATAACTGGAATTTGAATATGGATTTTATGGTTATGGATAAGATTAAGTGCTATGGAGAAAAACTTCAGCAATGGAGAGGTAATAGTTATAAGAAATTTAAAATAGAGATTGCGAGTTGTAAGAAGCAGTTGAGGGAGTTGCGTGGGAGGCATGATGCTGATGCAGTTTTGCAATTTAAGACCAAAATTAAACTTAATCAATTATTTTCTCAGCAGGAGATATTTTGGAAGCAAAGAGCCAAACAATTTTAGCTGAAGGAAGGGGATAACAATTCAAGGTTTTTTCATGCCACTGCATCTACCAGGCATAGGGTAAACAAACTTGAAAAGCTAAAAAATTCAGAAGGGGATACATGGGAAACAAGATTGAATAAATTGATTACCCGCTATTTTCAAACCTTTTCACTTCCTCGGGCTGTAATGCAATTGATATTTTTGCAGTGTGTATCATCTAGGGTCTCGGAGTTACAAAATCAATAGTTAATCAAGCCATTCTCAGTGGATGAGATTAAAGAAGCACTGTTTGCTATGAATCCAGATAAGTCGCCCAGCCCGGATTGCATGAACTCAGGGTTTTACAAAAAATGTTGGCACATTGTCGGTCAAGATATTTCGAAGGCTTGTTTGGAGTTTATTAACAACTGTTCAGTTCCTGATGGGTTGAATGAAACTAATTTAGTTCTGATTTCAAAGAAAAAACAGGTAGAGAGTATTAGTGATCTTAAACCCATCTCTCTATGTAATGTGTTGTACATGATAGTGGCTAAGATTCTCGCTAATAGACTTAAGGTTATTCTTCTTTCTTTGATATTAGACTCACAATGTGCTTTTGTTCCTGGGAGATTAATCTTAGATAATATGATGATTGCATTTGAGGTTATGCATTGTTTGAAGAAGAAGAGGTTAGGTAAAAAAGGGGTAACTGTACTGAAAATTGATATGAGTAAGGCCTACAATCGCATTGAATGGATAAGGTCTACGATCGCATTGAATGGACTTTTCTTAGGGCTATGATGCAAAATTTAGGTTTCTCGGAGGTATGGATCAATTTAATCATGATGCGTGTATCTACTATGTCTTATAAAATCCCATATAGAGGCTAGGAGTTGGGATTGATTATTCCTGAAAAGGGTTTGAGGCGGGGAGATCCCCTTTTGCCATATTTGTTTATTATATGTGCAGAAGGATTCTCCGCCATTCTAAAGGATTATGAAAATCGAGCCTTCATTCATGGTTGTAGGGTGGCAAGGTCTGCTCCTTCTGTGTCAATTTTTATTTTGCAGATGATTGTTACCTATTCTTTCGAGCATCCATAGATTAAAGTAGATGTATAAAGAAGGTCCTGGAGTTGTACGAAAAAGCTTCGAGTCAAATTGTTAATTTTGATGAATCTTTGGTATCATTTAGTACTAATGTTTCAGAGACGATTCGTAACCAAATTGCTTGATGCTTAATGTGGGTCATATTGAGAAGCATGGAAGTTATCTTGGTCTCCCAGCTGCCATAGGTAGAAAAAAGAAGAGTGTATTTACTTTTTTAAAAGATAAAGTTTGGCAGAGGCTTCAGGGTTGGAAGAGGAAGTTGATTTTGAGTGCTGGTAAAGAAGAGTTACTTAAGACAGTTACTCAGGAGATGCCAAATTATATAATGGGAGTGTTTCTAATCCCATTGGATCTTTGTGCAGAACTTGAGCAAATGATGAATTCGTTCTGGTGGGGGAATGGTTTGGGTACAAACAGAGGTATTAAATGGAAGAGTTGGCACAAACTCAGTATTCATAAGAATAAAGGGGGATTAGGCTTCAGGAACATCCATGATTTTAATCTTGCCATGTTAGGCAAGCAAGGCTGGAGAATGCTTACTACTTCAGAATCATTGGTGGCCAGGGTGTACAAGGCAAGGTACTATCCCCAAACTTCTTTTGTGGATGCTAAGATGGGTTACAATCCAAGTTGTTTCTAGCGAAATGTGTTAGTTGCAAGTGAGCTTGTGAAGTATAGTTTGGTGCAGCGAGAGGGAAATGGGAGTTGCATATCTATTTGGGATAGTTTGTGGCTCCTTGATGCTAACAATCCTTATGTTACTTCTAGCAGGTTAGAAGGGTGGCAGGGGGATAATGTTTCAAGCCTTGTGCATGATGATAGGCCTGAATGGAACGTATAGATGATTAATGGGTTGTTCACTGATAGAGACAAAGATTTGATCTCGGCAATTCCTTTAAGCAATCGGGGTGTGGATTATAGTTGGTAGTGGAGTAAGGAACCTAGAGGGATGTTTACAGTTAAAAGTGCATACTGGATGCTCCAAGAGCAGTTGTCAAATAATGGAGCAACTTTGGAGGATGATCTGTGGAAGAAGTTATGGAGATTACACATCCCGCCTAAGGTAAAGAATTTGTTATGGAAAGCATGCTCGGACTGCCTATCTTCGAATGATCAACTCTGAATAAGGCAGGTAGAGGTGGAGTTAAGTTGCAGGGTCTATCATGGTGGAAAGGAAAGTACTCTTCATTCTTTAGTCTTATGCCCTTTTGCTAGAGATTGCTGGCTTAAAATTCGAGTAGGCTATGTTTATGGTGATTCTATTGATTTTTGGAGTTGGTTTAAATGTGTTGTAAATAACTGGCCTGAGAATGATTGTTATGAAGTTGGCCTTGTTTGTTGGGGTATATGGAACCACATGAACGAAGTATTGTGGAAGGCAGTAGGAAGCTGACTTCACAAGTGGTTAATGCGACTCTGAATTATCTACAGCAATGGAAGATTGCTCAGGCTAATGGAAATGATGCTTATCATCAAGTGTTATTGCAGGGGTTATACGATGGGTTCCTCCATCATGTGGCCGAGTCAAGATAAATGTAGATGCTGCTCTGCATGCTCAGTCCAGCAGGGTTGGCATTGGTTGGATTGGACGAGACCACAGAGGAAGGTTTCTGTTTGCTTGTTCAAAAACATTCACTGGTAATATGCTTCCCAAAGTGGCTGAATGCTTAGCTGTTAGAGAAGTACTATCTTGAATTAAGGTAAATGGAATGGAACAAATAACAATAGAATCTGATACTCTTTTGATTGTACAAGCATTAAGAGGCAGAGGGGGGATAATTCTTACTTCCAGTTGATTTTGGATGACTGCAAAGAAGTAGCCAAAGATGTTGTTGGGTTTGAGGCTAGCTTTGTGCGGAGAAATGCGAATCAAGCAATTCATTATTTCGCAAAACAAGCTGTCTTTAAATTCTAATGTGGTTTGGTATGATAGACCACCACAATTTCTTAATGATGTACTGATTTCTGATTTAACTTAGTCATATACGATAATTTCATTAAAAAATAAAGAAAGATAAAATATAGTTTGGATTAGGAAATTAAATAATTAAATTAAAATATGCTAAAAAGAAAATTAACTCAATTGTGAGATGAGAGTAATATTTTTTAAATTTAAATTTCAGTCATAAACAAATTACAGGTAATCTTTTAAAATAATTTAATATTTTATAAATTTAAATCCGACTTGTTAATAAGAGGCGTTGGTACCATTTTTTTAAAACTCCTGCGAGTCCGTGGAATTCATTTCAAAAATTTGACATGCTGGATACTCCATCACCTAAAAGGCCATATATCTAACAAGATGGGCCCAAAGACCTACACTGATAAATCTCCTGAAGCCCATTTCTTTAAAGAGAAAGGCCCAGAAAAGTAGAAGCCCAATATTCAACAATTGATTTTTTTTTTTTTTCACTATTGTTTTAATTTCTGCTTTCTGGATTTGTTTTAATTCCTTATCGTAATATTTGCTTGACCAAAAGATTAATTCTTTATCACATTGGTTGAGCTGAGATTGAGTCTCACCAATTTATTAGATCATGTTAAGATCTTATTTAGTTGTAGACTATAATACTTATTTTAAGAAAATTAGAAAAACAGAGAGTTTGCTTTTAGTTGTAATAATTTTCTAAATAAGAAATTGTAAAGTGAATTTTTCAATTTATTTTTAATTTATAACAAATCTTAGAGAAATTACTTTAAGGGCAATGTTTGATTCAAATTATTGTCGATTGTTAATTGGTAGCAGTCAGAGATAGCAATTAGTAATTGGTAATCAACCGTTAGAGAATCAACTGCTAATAGAAGTGGCATCGGCTGGATTGGTCAATTGTTATCAAACTATCATTATAACTAAATTCTCAATTTGATTTTGATTTAGTTAAATTTAAATATTTTTAATTTATCAGATTCAAATTAAATAATTTTTTTTTATAAATTATTATTATTTTATTATAAATTTAAAAAAAAATTATAAAATATCAGTATTTAACTTAATTGAATTAAACTTTAATTCTAAATTAATTGGGGTCCGCTATATAAATTATTTTTTTTCCATTCCAAAAGTCTATGGGCTAAAATTTTTTTAAAAATAATTTAATATTATACAATCTAAAATTTATTTATTCTATTAATTAACACGCTCAAAATTTTTTTTAAGATTAGATTTTTTTTATTTATATTTAATTAATTTTTATAAATAATATTTTTTTATTTTAAATTAATATTAGGTTAAAAAATATATAATTGTATATAAAATAAAATAAAATATATTTGATAGTAATAATAATAAAAAATAATATATATATATATATATATATATATATATAATTTCAATTTAATTTGATTTGATTTGAAATCGAAAAAAAAAACTCAAATCATAAATTAAATTAAAATTTTGATTTATTTTATTTTCAAACCAAATTAAATTAAATAAATTATAAAATTATCGATTTCAATTTGATTTGATAAATTTAATTCAATTTTATTAATTTAATCGATTTGAATACTATCCTTAAACCCTAGCTAATAATTTTAAGCACATATTTTATTCAACAGCTATCAATGGTTAAAGGTATTAATCACCATTAGCAATTAATTATTGACAATCCACAATTGAAGACCCAAACACTAATATTCAAAATTTTTATCTTTTATTATTTTAAGTATAATTTTAAATAACTAATTATTAGATTTTAAAATCTCTCTCTAACCACAAACTTTATAAAAAATATCGAATGCTAAATCTCAAACGTCCATTTATACAAATCTTAAATGCAATTTTTTGTGTCTTAGTGCTCTCATAAAAAAAGGAGTGTTGGGAAGGACTTTTCCCATTGAAGTGTCATAGGCAATGAGAAACACGGTAGGACTTTTCTGGGTTGAGGGGCTGTTATGAAATTTAATATAATAGTTGTTTATGTGTTAGCATTTTATGAATTTAAAAATTTTTATAAAAAAATTTAAAAATTATGATAATGTTTAATATAATAAATGTAATGATATATTTTTTTATATTAAATAAAAATCAAATGGATAGTATAAAATATATTATAAATTTTATATATCAAATCTAATAATTTAGATTTAACACATTTATAATATTTTTTTCTATTAATTTGAATTTTATTTAGTATAAAAAATATATTATTGAATTTATTATATTAAACACCATCAAATTATAATTTTTAAAATTTTTTATAAAAATTTTTAAATTTTTAAAATATGGCACATAAAAAATTATTATATAAAAATACACGTTAACTTACCTCAACCCAACTTTTCCCATTTAGATGTCCCAGGCAATGGCATGATTCTCGAACATATAAACATATAAATTAAACTTCACAAATTAATAATTTTTATCATATAATAAGTTTTTACAGTTTTGATTTATATTAATATATTAAATTTGGATTAATATGTTTATTAATATTTTTTAATTAATAAAATTTATGAGTTTAATAATATTAATTTATAAAAATTTTATTTTAGTTATTTTTTTAATAAAATAATATTTATTCAATAAAAAAATCTTGCAAAATGAAAATTTAAAATAGAGATTGAGAACTAGTTAAATATATATATATATATATATATATATATATATATATAATTTTATTCATTAATATTTGTATTAATTAAATATTAAGTAACAATAAAGTAGCATCTTATTATTAAAATATTAATTAATTATTCATTCATTAACTTCTAAGTTAGAAGGATATATATCTTGTACTTAAAAATAAAGTGATAATTTTAATTTTAAAATATTATTCAAAAATTATAATCATAATTTTAACTGTATTTCAATTCCATCCATCAAAATTGAAATTAAATTCTAAATTTGAATTCCAATGCAACAATCTAAATAGACAGGTAATTTAAATTTTATGCTTTGAAACTTAATGTAATATTACTATTTTTACTTTTATTTGCAAGTGGAAATTCAACTTTTTTTTTTATATGACCCACAAATTAAATTTGAAACTTGTATAATATATGATAAAAGTCTCAATATGGTTAAATTCAAATATTAAATTAAATTTGATTTGAATAAAATAAAAAATACCATTTGTTCATAAATTTTTATAAGAAAAATTAATATTATAAATAACGTCCACTCATAAAGTAGCTTCATTTTATTATTAAATTAAAATATTAAATGTAAATTATTTTTTAGTTTCTTGATATATATATTAAATTTTAAAAAAAAATTGCATTTATAATTTTTATATGAACAAGTGTTCCCACATGAAATTTTGGTTTATGTGACTGACTTCCAAAGGAAGACTGTTACTATTTTCAAAGATTCAAAGTCTTTCTTAACAAAGAAAGTTGATGTTTGACTCAACAATGACTTCTCTTTGCACATGAACCTCTAATTTAATAGGTCTAAGCTCTAACAACTCAAAGCAATTTCTGCATAAAGACTGGAATTCCAAAACCCAATGGAAAATCATTCAATTCCATAAGTTCATGGAATATCTACAAGTTCTAATTTTATTGGGTCAATCAATTGATGAAATTATTTGGAAATTAGTAACAAGAATCTAAATAATAGTTTTGGATTATTCTATTTAGTTTAATTCTAATTCTTTTTTTCTCCAATAAGGGCTGCTCATTATGCTACATATATTAGTCAATTGACTGATTTAATCTACAACTATAATTCAATTGCATTTTTACCTTATATATAATAATGTAAAATATTTAAAGTAATGTTCTTTTCTTAATCTAATCCACAAATTAATAGAGAATTTTGGGTTGAAAAGGTGGGTTTTAGCCTTTTTAGGGCTGCTATTAGTTAAATAATAATTAGCAATTAGGTAGGCCTCTTTTGGTATGAGAGGTTAAAAATTGTATTTCCTACTAATTAAGTATTGAATATACTAATTATGTAGGGTAGGATAAATAGGCTTAAAAGTTGTATTTCTTCATGATGATTAAAATCTGATATTTTTGCACTTAAGTTGTGTTTGGAAAGTTTGAACCGAAAGGGAGAGGACTGAGGAGAAAAGACTTTGCAACATTTGGGAAAGTCCAAGAAAAGTGAGGAATTAGGAAAAAAAAAAAGAATAGTGATTATGCTATTCTTGGTTGACAAGATGGAAAATTAGGAAGATCAAAGAGTTGGAAAAGGAGGAAAGGAGAATAGAAAGGATGGATTTATTTATTTATTTTTCCTTTCCTTTCCTTTCCTTTCCTTTATGTTGTTTCTTTCTAAAGGAAACTATGTAATAAAATCCATCCCATGTATGCTTTATATATTGAGATGAAACTTCATTGAAAATTACTAAAATTTATTATATGCAAAGTATATTTTTTATTGCATACATTCATATTAATAAATAATAAGATATTTTAATTAATACGATTATTATATTTATTTTTTTATAAAATAATAATAATATATTTTATTTTATATATTTTTATTATATTAAATTAACATATATACTTAATAAATAAAATTTACTTATAAATGAAATTCTCCATCCTCCATAGTTCTTTTTCAACCAAACAACGAATCAGCTTATTTCTGTCTTCATTCTTCTTTTATTTTCCTTTCATCAAGAGTGGATGCAGAAATTTTTATAAGGTATACACAATTTTCAGTTCACATTCACAATATAAATTTATATATATATATTGTATAAAATTAAAAGGAGAATAAAATACAAGTAAATATTTATATGTTATTTATTTATTTGGCTATTGTATCAATTAAGAGGATTTAATTCCTTCAAATATTTTATCAAAAAAAAAAGAGTAACCTCAATTTCTCTAGAAAATATTTCAACACAAATAATGCATTTAAATAAAAAAAATAAAAAATAAAAAATTTTATAAATCGAATAAGGAGACAAATCCCAAATTTATTGTCAGTTAATACATAAATAGCATAACTATGATTTTTTAAAAGTTGAAACTATCTAATGAAACTTTGGCTCTAAAATAAATATAAAAAAAAATTATTTTTTTATATTTTGAAAAAAAAAAAAATTTATATTTTGTGTAAATAAATTTCATAGGGTTCGTAACTTTTAAATAAGATGCAAGTTAATATTTAAACCCAATATTAAAATATATATATATATGTCTTCCACCCATATTTCCCATCGCTTTCCTATATTTCCTATATACATAAATATCTTATTTTAAAAAGAGAAATAGACGCACCGTTTATTGAAAGCAGGAGGATCTTAATCTAATTTTCTTTTTCTATCCTTATCTCCCACTTTTTCAATTTTTTTCAGTGGTTTTAATTAAAAATTATTTGTATTTCAATATTTTCAACATGTTAAAAGATTAAAAAGAAAAATAAATATTTTTCTTAATATTTTTTCTTAAATCTTTATTATGTAATTCTTTTTAAAGTTTAATTGAATTTCAACTTGCAATCTCTCATGTTCGAAAACAACTCTACTATTATTATATCATAGCTAAGCAAAATAATAATTTTTTTTTCTTTTGTATATATTTTAATTTTATTTTTCTAACAAATATCTTTATAACAGTTATTTTAAATAAAATATAGTTATAAAATAATTATTTTAAATAAATATAAATTAATTAATATAAAAATAAATTGAATGAGAAAAATTAGAGATTTTGATAAAATTATATTTTATTATAATTACTACGATCTCAAATAATAAATTATAAATTTCACTTTTTATTCAATTAATTTATTTTTAAATTTATTTATTTAATATAATTTAAATTTTTATTTTTAAGAACACTCTTAAAAAAAAAAAAAAGGATTTTAATTATCCCTTTCTTTTTCTTTCCCTATTTTTGAACAAAAGCAAAGTGTAGAAGCTACTTATTTAATAAATTAATTGGTAGGTTGTTAATGTATGAATATGGAAAAGATCAAATGAAATCAAAACTTCAAGCTAACGACAATTTAGGACTAAGAGCGTTATTATTTTATTGACTTTGATAAGGTATAAGGTTATAATTTATATATGTTAGAAAGATAAATTTATAATTTTTTAAAAGGAAATTAAATGGAATAAATTGTGAATTTTATAATATGCATAAACCATTCATTTCTATAATTTATTGAATTATGAATTAATTATTACTTATTAGAATATTACTATTTATTTATTGTATTTAACTGTGTGATATAAACATGATATTTTACAAAAAATTAATATTAAGAGTAGAATTATAAATTAATTAATATAATATCAGAAATCATTTGAAAAATGTCAGTATTGCTATTCTATACATAATTTTTTTTTTTTTATAACTTATTAAATTAGTAAAACTATCATAAATAAGAAGAATTTAAACTTAACACTCACTAGATTCTATTTCATTACCAAATATTTTCTTTTTTATTTTAAAGAATATTAGATTTTCTTTCTCTAATACCTATGGCTAGTATGGACATGTTTTCTCAACTACATTTTAGGTGGGCATATGAATGCATTAATTTAGCCTTGCAAGAGCGGTTGCTATGTATGAACTAATTAACTAAACATTGATGAAGTTAAGGAAGCATGTGAACTCAAGAAGCATATTTATATATTGAGATATAATTTAATAATAAATATATAGTTTTTACTGAAAAAAAAAGTAATATACTTATTTTATTAATTAAATTTTTTTTAAAAAATAGGTAATTGGGATTCAAATCTCACTCTCCTTTCTTCAATTGAAAGTGATAAAGAAAAGAAAGGTAATGAAAGTAGGGACAGTCAAATAATCATCAATGACTTTGTACTTCTAGAAATACCACCACAAAATACTTGCCTTTGTTAATTGATCCCATCAACTGTGGGACTACATGTCCTATCCACGCATTACACGCTATAGATAAATATTAATTGGTTAGAAAAAAGACTCATTCTTCCATGGTTCAAGTGCTTAGTATTTTCTTCTTTATTTGGTTGATGGTACGTGTCCTATTGAAAGTTGTCTTTTCAACCAAATGAAATTCTTATGAAACCACACAATCCCAATTCCCAACTAATAATTAAAACACAGCATTTGAATCCTCAAATTCAAAATTCAAAATTCATTAATTACTTAAAAATATTATCCTACAGAGTATTATTAAGTAACTGTGCGTTTGGTATGGTTATTAAAATTAAATTGAATGATCCATTAAATTAAAAAAATTAAAAATCGAATTAAGAATCGGACTAATTAATTTTTTTTTATCCGTATCAAAAAATAAGGTAAAAAATTAATTAATTGATAAATCGATCAAATCAAATCGATTTTTTCGATTCGGAAGGATCATCTTTTTTTTAACATTTTTTTTTTATCAAAACAACGTCGTTTTTATTAAAAAAAAAATAACGCTATTTTGAGTTAAAAAAAATTAAAAAAATTTAAGAATCGGACTAATTAATTTTTTTTTATCCGTATCAAAAAATAAGGTAAAAAATTAATTAATTGATAAATCGATCAAATCAAATCGATTTTTTCGATTCGGAAGGATCATCTTTTTTTTTAACATTTTTTTTTTATCAAAACAACGTCGTTTTTATTAAAAAAAAATAACGCTATTTTGAGTTAAAAAAAATTAAAAAAATTTAAGTAATTTCATTTCATTTGTACTCAACGTTAAAATTATGACCTTATTACATGTTATCCTATTGCATAAATAGGTTTTTAACAA
>CANXYC012113546.1:0-12880 GCA_948193065.1 Aleurites moluccanus | reverse complement strand
AGTATATAAATATAATTCCTCAAAACAAATAATTACATTGGAGTTTTTGACGTTCCAAGCTAGAGAAAGAGATAACTTGAGAAACAACCACCACTACAACCTTGTTCCTGAAAAATAATAAATAAATACGAGGTAAGTTTAATAATACGAGGTAAGTATAATAATAATCAGTGAGTAATATATATATTATTTTACTTGAAAGGCTAGGTAAGGGAATTGCTTACAAGGAAAATAATAATAATATGTATATATATAAAGTTTACAATAACAAAAGGGTCATTGAACATGTAGATTTGGTTATTAATACCTTCACATTGGCATTAAAGATACATATCGTATCATATTATCATAAAAATGATAGAATCATTATTGATCATTTAAGCAGAGGCTACAATCCAGTAGCATGCTATTTACTCATACGGTTAAACAGACCGCATGACTAGGACCTTAACCTCCTCCTAGCTAGGATCATTAAACCACTGTGCACAATGTCATTAAAACTTCTGTCATTTCATTAATGTCATATATATAGTGCTTAATCATTAGGTATAAAAAATAAGTTAAGCACTTCCAAGGGTTCAATATATGAAACATTAGGCCAATTATATAAATTCATTTAAAATGAATCTTTTGGGATTATAAAGGACATGAAATTAATCATGGATTATTCAATTGGTATTTTTGGCCAATAATGAAATTTCATGGCAATTTCAATAATTTAATTTGAAAGCAATGCCAAGAAAAATAGTAAGTATATTACTCACCTCACTGAGCACTTCACATTTTCATTCCTTTTCCTTGGTTCTATTTATTTGCATTTATCACTTATGGTACCCATCACGTCTCTTATTCATTCTCGACTCTACATATCCAATTAATTTTCATTTAGATACTATTTAATACAAAATTACATTACTTATACTTAAATTAAAGAAATTCTCAAGAATTTCCAAATTACTAAGGTTTTCTATGTAACATTCCATACGGGCAGCTGTGCTCCTTAATCCATATCTCTTCCTCTACTTATCTAAATACTTCAATTCTTATTCCTAATTAAACTAGTTTATAACATACCCAAAATTCACCTTATTTTCTTTACTATATAATTTATAGTGTTAATTTAAACATAACCTCATAATCAGCCTTGCTGCCTGCATTCTGCCCTGTAACTTTGACTTGGCAGATTTTGTTCTTTTACTAATAACTTAATCTATACTTAATCAATTACTGCAATTATTTTTTCATTGAAAATAGACATATAATATTATAACATATCCAAAATTTAGAATATTTAGATTACTGTACAATTATTAGTAAATTTTCAAATTTAAACTACTGTCCTAAAATCCTTGTCCGAACAGACCCTATTTTCATACCTATAATTAATTCTGTTTTCATCCAATTATAAAACCATTTTACATCCATTTATATAATATATGAATGAACATTTTTTATGTTTAAAATTTTCTCTAATTCATACTTTAAGGTTCTTATATCTATAGAACTCAGTAGCCTATATTCTGTTTATCTATCAATCCGGGCAGATTACACTTGTGACCTAATATCTCATACAACAAATTCAATTGAAAAACCCTTTTGTAGAATTATATATAAGACATAAATAAATATTTTTTATGTTGAATACTTCTTCTAATTTTGTGTTTATCATTATTTACAATAAAAATACAGTAGTATTTTTCAGAAAACCTAATTCCAGGTCAGTCACAGTTTTTACTCAATAAATATTCCTCACTTCGACTTTTACAAATTACTTTTACAAAAATATAATTAACATAGTTATCTATAACTTTCTTGTTTTGGCCATCCTCAAATTAGGTCATTAAAATTTCGGAATATTAACCATAAATTACTACCTCAAATCAAATTTCAGAAACTATATAAACCCTAACTCACTCTTTACATTTTTAGCTTAATTACCTCAATTATTTGCCAAATCAAACCTTAGAACTCTTAAATTAAACTAAAAACTGAAGTTTAGGAAATTTACCTTAAACTTTAACCATTAAATTCCTTCTCCTTTTTATTGCACCAAATAGCTTCATATAATCTCCATCAACTTCCTTTATTCATTTTTCTTTCTCTCATCAATTTTCCTATCAATTGTTGTTGGTTTATTTGGAAGAAATAGAAAACATATTTCTTTAGTTTTTCTCTACGTATGGTTCGGTTTTCTCTCTTTGAATAGCTTTCTTCTTCATCTTTTATATACACTAAATGCCAACTAAAAAAAAATGAAGATAAAGAAAAATCGAATTTTCTAGATTTTTGATTACTTGTCATCTTTTCATTAATTTGATAAGTTAATTAATTATTTCCTATCAAAAATCTTCTCTTCACCCACCATGGCTGGCCACCTATCATTCTTTCTAGAATGGGTGGGTTCCACAACTTTGTTTAATTGAACTTTGGCTCAAAAATTTTCTTATTTATATTTTTGACCTCAAAACTTTATGTAATTTATTATGTCTATTCTGTTTAAATTCAACCATCAATGTAGGAAATGAAATACCTTATTTTAGGTAGTTCTATCATTTAAAAATAGTTATGGGTCAATTATGAATTCCAGACAGTAAATGTCCAAAATTGACCCCAAAGTTGCCATAAATTACAATTTTGCCATTGTTCTTATTTTCAATATTCCTAAACATTTTTCAACTCTTTATTTTCACCATAATTTCACATAAAATTAATTAACTTAATTTCCCCAGGTTTAGGTCAAAAATTCTTAAATTAGTCGGACTGCTATTTCCCCGGCAATGTAATTAATACCAGTATTTTTCGAGACAGTATCTCAAAAGTGGCCTGTTGAGGCTTAAAAATTCTTGAGTATTACACTCTAACATTCTCTGTATATTTCCATAATAGATTGAGCCTATTCATACTTCAATTAATATAATATCCGTTACTATAGTCCGTTATATCCATACTGTCTTATGTACTTCCTTACTATTCATTGCTTTGTCTGATGGGGTATTACAGTAAGGAAAAACTTAAAGTCGATCCGAAGAAACTGGATGCAATCCTTAATTGGCCTAGACCCACAAATATTTCTGAAGTTAGAAGTTTCTTGGGTTTGGTAGGGTATTATAGGAGATTTGTACAAGATTTTTCTAAGATCACGGCAATTTTGACCAAGCTTACTCAGAAGCAAGTGAAATTCCAATGGATGGATGCTTGCGAAGGGAGTTTCCACAAGTTGAAGACTTGTCTTACCACTGCACCTGTTTTGGCTTTGCCGTTAGGAGAAGGAGGATATGCAATGTGCTGTGATGCATCAAGAGTGGGACTTGGATGTGTACTTATACAGTATGGTAGAGTGATAGCCTATACTTCTAGATAGTTGAGCAAGAATAAGGTAAATTACCCTATGTATGATCTTGAGATGGTTGCAGTTGTATTCGCATTGAAGCTATGGAGACACTACTTGTATGGAGAGAAGTGTAAGATCTTCACAAATCATAAGAGTTTGAAGTATATCTTCCAGCAGAAGGATCTCAATCTTCAGTAAAGGAGATGGATGGAATTACTAAAAGACTATGATTGTGAAATTTTGTATCATCCAAAAAGGGCTAATGTGGTGGCGGATGCTTTGAGTAGAAAATCTTTGGGAAGTTTAGCCCATATCCAAGTTAGTAGGAGATCTCTAGTGAGAGAGATACAAAGTTTGCATGATATGGATATGTCAGATGTGGGTGCGCTTTTGGCTTATTTTCAAGTTAAACCAATACTTATTGATCAGATAAGAGAAGCGCAAGATAATGATCCTCAGTTGGTAAAGCTAAAGAACGATGTGGGAACATAGAGAGCTCCAGGCTTTGCCATAGTTGATGGTTGGTAAAGCTAAAGAACGATGTGGGAACATAGAGAGCTCCAGGCTTTGCCATAGTTGATGGTGTACTGAGATTGGGCAATAGATTATGCGTTCCAGATGTGGATGGATTGACAGATATGATTCTCAAGGAAGCTCATCATTCCAGCTACAGTGTGTATCCAGGTGCAACAAAGATGTACCACGACATCAAGAGTTCTTATTGATAGAGTGGAATGAAAAGACCTGTCACAGAATATGTCGTAGAATATGTAGCTAAATGTCTAACTTGTCAACAAGTTAAGTTCGAGCATCAGAAGCCTTTGGCATTACTTTAACAGTTGCCATTGCCAGAATGGAAATGGGAGAAAGTGAATATGGATTTTGTGATTGGATTGCCAAGGACTTCAAAAGACCATGATTCGATATGGGTTATTATTGATAGATTAACCAAGTCAGCTCACTTCTTACCAATCAAGACAACTTATACGACTTCTTAGTATGCACAGATATATGTCGATGAGATTGTCAGGCTTCATGGAGTTTCCATTTTGATCATCTCAGATAGAGGTACTCAGTTCACCTCGAGATTTTGGTAGAAATTGCAAGAGTGCTTAGGTACACAGTTTGATTTCAGTACAACATTTTATCCACAGACAGATGGACAATCAGAAAGGACCATCCAAACTATAGAAGATATGCTGAGGATGTGCATTCTAGACTTTGGAGGAAATTGGGATACTCACTAATCGTTGATAGAATTTACCTACAACAATAGCTACCATTCAGTGATCCAGATGTCTCCTTATGAAGCTTTGTATGGTAGGAAATGCAAATCTCCCTTGTGTTGGGATGAGGTTGGGGAAAAGTATATTGAAGGGCCCGAATTGGTAAGATATACATCATAAAAGATTTCACTGATCCAAGAGAGATTGTGAATACTACTATGGCAATACTCCTACAGAGGGGTGAATAGGAGTTTAAAAGATCTTAAAGAAAATACACAACTAATATATAATAGATATGTTAATTTTAAATAACAAGCAATAATAAAAGATAAAGGTTAAGAGAATTCAGCCAATTTATAGTGCTTCGAAGCTAAATTCCTTCTCCTACATCCATTTCTCTCAATATTAACCTGATATTGAGGTTCCACTAGAATCGGGTGCACCACCCAAATCAATTACAATAGATTTTCAGGGATTTCACCTTATACACACTGAGTTACAACTCATATTTTTACTCTCAACAATAGAGATAGAGATTTTTAAGTCTCTCCAAACTTATACAAAGCTATTCCAATAGTATATAATGAAGTATGAATAGCTAAGATTAGCAGAAGCTTGTAAGAACTCTAAAAATAAGAAATAAAGCTTAAAGAGTTCAGAAAACAGAGTATGAATTAACAATTTGATTTTCACTTTAGATATGTGCTTCACTTCTAATTAGAACTTCAAATCTTTATGTATTTATAGCCTTTAATAAATGGTGATTAAATGTGACTGTTCTGGTTGCATTTAATGCAAGATTTGCCTCCAAATCTTTTTCCAATGGCTATATTTAAAACAAATCAGCTTTGACGTTGACAGGCAACTACTAATTCATGGGCGTTACAGATAGTCACAGTCGTGAAGATGAATCTTCACAGGCTTGAATCACAATTTACGGCCTTGAAATCTTTTGTGCCAATTTCAGATTTAAATCATCCTTAGGCGCGAACAACTATCACTAGCGTGAAAATAGTTTACAGGAGTGAATAATTTTTCACGGTCTAGAAAAATCTTTTTGTGTCTCTTAGCCAAAACCATTCTTAAAATAATCACAGGCATGAATCAGGATCATGGGCATGAAACTCTTTCACGGTTATGAATTAAAATTCACGGACTTGAAGATCCTTTCTGAGTAAATTTCATATGTTGCCTTGATCTTGTTCATATTAATAATATTCATGAGCATGAATCCCTATTTTTAAACAAAAACTTAAACACAAGTTAAATAATCATTTATATTGATTAACACATTTGTTTTGAATTTTAATTACATCATCAAAATCATTATAGAGATAATAATCGCCCCCTTTTGATGATGACAAAACAATATGTTGAGAGTATAAATAAGTCAATTAAATACTCTACCTGAGTTGAAACTCCCCTTTAATTTAGTTAAACAATATCACCAATAGCATTCAATATTTCTACCCTTTTTTTTATCAATAATCAAATAAGGTACTCTTCATTTTAACATGCTAATAACACAAGATAATAACGCATTTAATATAAAAAGTTGAAATTTCATAAACAAGGAAATATTATATAAATATCAAAATGAGAAATGTGTCATTACTATGAACATAAACATGATAAAATATGAGCACATAAATAAAAGTTTAGCTAAAAAAAGAAAAGAACAACTAAGGTAAAGGAGGAATGGAAGAGTCATCAGGTGGAGGGGTGCTTCTAAGTGATAAATCACTTCGAAGACTATCTACAAATTTTTGTAGCTCTTGTTGATTTGCTTCAAATTTATCCAGTCGAGAAGCAATTCTAGTTTTCAAATAGTCAAGTCTAGTGTTGATCCTAGCCAAATGTGCCAACACTTGACTCTGAAAGGAATCAGCTGAAAAGGATGGCTGAGAACTAGTCTGTCGTGCTGCAAAAGGAGGATTACGGGGTCTTTTTCAGGATGGCTCATCAAACATAGCAGTAAGCTCATCATTTGTCTCATTATCCTGATCATCCCCATCAGCAGTAGTTAAGACCCATCCATCACCAGCCTTTTTCACAATTCCCATATTGCGAAAGGTTGAAATATCAAGATGATCCTTAGGAGTGATATGAACTTTGAATTCTGAATTATGAGGAATCTCAAAGTGATTTGCAATCCGAGTCACATACATACCAAGAAGTAGTTTTCCTTTGACTTTTGTGCTTATATCCTTAAATGCATTCATAAACCACCTAGCAACATCAACATCGATTCCTTGTCACAAATAATCCAAAAGAAATAGCTCATTGCGACTGACAGCTCCATTGTTGTCTCCTCTAGCAAAAACTGAATAGGTGAGGAACCGATGTATAATTCGGAGAGTCGGGTCACAAATCCTTAAAGATTTTGCAATCCGAACATCATACTGAGTAGAGCCTGTCAATGCTTCCCAAACCGGGGAAGGATCCTAATGATTTGAAATTCGGCAAACCCCACTAAACTTAAGCTTAAACAAACCACCTAGAGCATCAGAAGATAATGAACGATTTGTTTTGCCTAGCCTAAATGTCATATCACCCATTGGACTCACAAGAAGTGTGGTGAAGAATTCATATACTAGCTCTAAGTGTAAGTCCGATAAATAGTAAACAAAGTGTCTATCTCCAAATAAAGCTATGCAGTAATTAGTGATAGACTTTTTCAAACCAATCACATCCAAATAAGTAAAATGAATGTTTCGACCACCTACCGAGTTTCCTCGGTGTCTAAGCATTGAAAATTTGTCAAGGTGATGCTGAGAAATGAAAGACCATAAGATAGCTTAACCGGTTCTTCCTACGCTTGGGATGCTTCACCCAAATTTGGACCCTTTTCTTTGCTTCTACCACCCACATTCTTAGTTTTCACCATAGTTTTAGGATTTAAGGAAGATATAATGAAGATTTATAGTAGAAGATTTGAAGAAAATGAAAGAGAGTGAGTTGGAATATTAAAAGATTGAGAGAAAATGGGAGAGAAAGTGAAAAGGAATTCTGAAAATTGAAATAGAAATGAAAAGTCACAAACGCAAGCTATTTAAATACCCGAGTCTTCATGGGCGTGAAAACAATTCATGGCCGTGAAAGACAAGCCCAAAATTTTAAAAAGATACAAAATGATTCTTCACGAGCATGTAAATATTTTAACGGGCATGACAATGTGTCACGGGCGTTAAATGGATTAACAGGCGTGAAAGGCAAAATTAAGAATTTTTTTCAAAAATAAAGGCAAATTGAGCTTTTGATTTTATGCTTTCATATGCTCATGAATATAATTCATACTTTTGACAAGAAAATTCATGTAAAATGAGGTTAAAGTGATGGAAATTTATAAAATTCTCTCACTTAGGTCTCAATTTGTCATGGAAATATATAAATTATTATAATTGCTTATAAATCATGCAATATCATCACAAATCATTATGTTTAATTATATCTAATTAAAAGCAAGCCAAAAGTCATACTTGAGAGGTATCAATCATACCTAATTCTCTTCTAATAAAATATAATATTTTTTGTCCAAGGGTTTTATGAATATATTAGCAAACTGCTTCTTAGTATCCATATATTCAAAATTAATATAACTTTTGCTAACATGATCCCTAAGAAAATGATGCTTTATATCTATATGCTTAGTGTGTGAGTGATGAATTGGATTTTTTGGAAGATTTATGGCACTAATGTTGTCACATTTTATAGGAATGCAATTAAATAAATGTCCAAAATCTTCTAGTTGAGTTCTTATCTATAGAAGTTGAGTGCAATAACTTGTGACTGCTACATACTCTGCTTTCATGGTTGATAGTGCAACTGAATTTTGCTTTTTTAGAAAACCATGATAATAACATATTTCCTAAAAATTGACAAGTGTCACTTGTGCTTTTTCTATCTATTCTATAACCACCATAATCTGCATCGGAGTATCCATATAGATCAAATGAGGGCCCTTTTGGATACCACAAACCTAAATTTGGTGTATCTACAAGGTATCTCATAATTCTTTTTACTCCAGCTATATGTGATTTTTAGGATTAGATTGAAAACGTGCACACATGCAAACACTAAATAATATGTCGGGTCTAGATGCGGTTAAATAAAGTAATGATCCTATCATGCTTCTATAAAGTTTAGAATCAATACTTTTACCATTATCATCAATCTCCATCTTAATTGAGGTACTCATAGAAGTAGGCTGAGGTTTGGTTTTGTCTATGCCAAATCTTTTTAGTAACTCCTTGGTGTACTTGAATTTTTTTATCAATGTTTCATGCTCTAGTTGCTTGATTTGTAAACCCAAAAAGAAGTTGAGTTCTCCCATCATGCTCATTTCGATTTCACCTTGCATTGACTTAGAAAAATTCTTGCAAAACTTTTTATTAGTAGCACCGAAAATGATATCATCAACATATATTTGAACAATTAAAATGTCTTGCTTCTCATGCTTAATAAAAAGAGTTGTATCAATTTTTCCTTAGAAAAATCATTTTCAACTAGAAAATTGATCAACCTCTCATACTAAGCTTTTGGAGCTTGTTCTAAATCATATAAAGCTTTAGATAATTTTAAAAAATGGTTTGAAAATTTTTCATGCTCTCAACAAGGAGGTTGGTCAACATATACTTCCTCTTGAATAAAAACATTTAAAAATGTGCTTTAATATCCATTTGAAATAATTTAAAATTTTTATAGCATGCATAAGCAAGTAGCATTCTAATTGCTTCTAAACTAGCTATGGGAGCATAAGTTTCATCGAAGTCAATACCTTCCTCTTGAGAGTATCCTTGAGCAACTAGCCTTGCCTTATTTCTTTCCATTATTCTAGATTCGTCTAATTTGTTGCAAAATATCCATTTTGTACTAATTACCAGATGAACTTAAGGCTAGTAACTAATGTCCAAACCTTGCTTCTTTCGAATTGATTTAGCTCTTTTTGCATGGCAATTATCCATTAATCATCTTTAAGTGCATCCTTGATGTTATTTGGCTCAACTTGTGAGAGAAATGCAACATACTCACAAGCGTTGTGGACTTTTGATCTTGTCCTCACTCCTTAAAATGGATCACCAATAATTTGAGTATCCTTATCTTCATTTCTCACTCTTGGATGATGTGGTTCTTTGTGTTGATGTGTGGACTCAATTAAGTCAATTTCTTCATTGTCTTTGGAGTCCTTGCCAAAATCCATGCTATGCTCATCATGTTTCTCTAAGGATAAGTCTTCCATCATTTCTTCTATGCTTTTGTCTTCTTTATTCCTGTCAACATCCTTAGAAGGAAACTCATCAAATATAACATGTACGGATTCTTCAATTAAAAGAGTTCTTTTGTTGAAGACCCGATAGGCTTTGGAATGCATGGAATATCTAAGAAATATAGCTTCATCTGATTTGGCATCGATTTTTCCTAAGTTATCTTTGCCATTATTCACAACAAAGCATTTACACCCAAATGAATGAAAATATGAAACATTAGGTTTTCCTCCTTTCTACAACTCATATGAGGTATTTTTAAGGATTGACCTAATCATTGCGCTATTTAAAATGTAGCAAGATGTGCTAACAGCTTCAGCCCAAAAGTATTTAGGCAAGTTGTTTTCACAAAGCATTGTTCTTGCCATTTCAACTAAAGACCTATTCTTCCTTTCGACAACACCATTTTGTTGAGGAGTCCTAGGAGCTAAAAGGTTATGAGATATGCCATGCTCTTTAAAATAATTTTCAAAATCTGAATTTTCAAACTCTTTTGCATGATCACTCCTAATACTAGAAATAGCATATCCTTTTTTAGTTTATAAAGATTTTAAAAGAGGTATTAAAGCATGAAATGCATTATATTCATGAGTAAGAAAAAACACCCAAGTGAATATAGAATAGTCATCAACACAAAAAAGACAATAATACTTTCCACTAAGACTTGCGGTTCTAGTTAGACCAAAAAGATCAATATGCAAAAGTTGTAAGGGTCTAGAAGTTAAAACAACACTTTTTGGTTTAAAAAAACTTCTAAAGTGTTTGCCTTTAGCACATGCATCACAAAAACTTTCCCTTTTGAAAATTAATTTTGGTAAACCTTTGACTAAATCCTTTTTAGAAAGTTTTGAAGTTACATCCATACTAGCATGACCAAGTCTTCTATGCCATAAGGATGTGTTCTCATTTTTGGATGCAAATAAACAAAGATTTACTTAAGATGCATTATTTAGGTCCACATAGTATACATTCCCTTGGCAAAAACCTACGAAAGCTATCTTATTTATTTTGATGTCTATTACTTTACATGCATGTAATAACTGCAAATTTTATCATTTTAATTAATTGTATGTTTGAAGAAATTTAATTAATAGAGAATAGACATGTTTGAGAAATCCAAAACTTTCTGGTTTCAATTATAAGATTTTGTGAGGCTGATTGCATGATCTTAAGGAAATAAATTGGTAAAGTGTAAAACATAAAAGTTTTAGATTTATGTCTTATCTTCAATTTTTTATAATGGCTTGGAAAAATTCTCTCTGTGTGTGGAGTTAGGTCCCTTTGAGTAGGACTGGTCTGGTCCAGTATTTCTGCAGGAAATCTGTGTATGTTAGAATTTTCTGGGAATGACTGAGACAGTTTGAGCCAAAGGTGTAAACATGAAAAATATTTTTTTATGTGTTGTGTTGTTGTCTGTAAAATTTTAGGAATTTTGGATTAGTATAATTCAGTGGAGAGTGGAATTTATCAGGTCTGTTCGGATGGATTTTGGGGCAGTAAGTCTGGGTGAATTTTGGAGAGTCACCATGGTCTGTGTATTTGCCTTTGTAATTTGAATTTTGGATATGTTGAGATTTTGCATGTCTATTTTAAGTGGTAAAAAGAATCAGGAAGTTTGGATGTTTGTAGCTCATTTGCGAGCTGGTTAAGTGTAAGTTGTCCAGGAAAGGTTTCAACTCAGCAGAGTTTTGGTGTTAGCGAGCTAGCAAATGCGAGGTGGCATTTGTGAGCCGGCAATGCGAGCTAGTGAAGTGGCAAAGAGAGATTACCAAGGTGGTAATTGGTGAAGAGGCATATGCGAGGTGGCATATGCAAAGTGCAGTTAGGCGAGGAGGAATTTGGCGAAGAAGCATTATGCGAAGAGGAAAATGCGAAGTGGTAGTTCGCGAGCAGAGTTTGGCAAAGAGGGAAAGTGCAAAGTGGCAGTTCGCGAGTAGAGTTTGGCAAAGAGGAAAAGTGCGAAGTGGCAGTTCGCGAGGAGAGTTTGGCAAGGCAGTATATGCGAGGTGACATATGCGAAGTGGGAATGGCGAGCTGGCTTATGCGAAGTGGCATTGACGGATCGGATTAGCGAGCTAGGAAGTGAGAGCTAGGTAGTGCGAGCTAGAAATTGCGAAGTAGCATTGCCGAAACGGGTTGACGAGGTGAGCTGGCGAGCGGGATTTTGGGCAGTGGCCTATTTAACCCTGTGGCCAGTAGCGAGTTTCTGCATGATTTTATTTCTTCTTTCTTCTTTCTTCTTCGGTCTTTTCTCAGATCAGTCCCATTATTTTCTAAGGCATTAATACTCAAAATTAATGCATTAGACCTCTAGATTATCCTATTTTAAAGCAGTAATTGCCAGATTTGAGCTGAAATCTCAGGAAATTCAGTTTTTAAGAAATAAGGTATATTTTCTCCCAAGGTTATTTTCTTTTAGATTTATTTAAGTCTGTTGGTTAGAATAATTAATTATGGATGTATAGAATTTATTGCAAGCATTTTAAGGTTATACATTATAATTAATGTTAGAGAAATCAGAATTAATGGACTGTCATGAATAGTAATATGAACAATAAATTCAAATTAAATGCAGATTTTTTTTTAAGAGATGAATTAAATTGATATTGGGAATTAAGAATAGAGACTTTAAGATGATTACTTATTAAGGAATCATGTTGAATATTATTGATTAAAGAAAATCCTAATTTTGAATATTTGGAGAAATTTCTTAGGAGAAGGAAATCAAGGAAATTGAGAAGCTTATTGTGGGCAAACTGTTAAAGGAAAATTTAAGGATAAATTGTGTTGAGGTAAGTATGAACATTGTATTTGTTTATTATTTCTTTGAGATGATATGACCAAATATTCATAATGCTAAACCATACGATTCTTGTATACTTGATATTATATTATTGAACTATTAGTTGAAAATTTTATGATATTTTAAAATTGAAATTTACCAATTGTTCATGAGATTACCATGTATATATATATATATATATAATGTGAGTGACTTGGTCAACCTTCTTGGATCAAGTTCACATGATTCTTACTTGCTAGACTTGATTGAAATTATG
>CANXYC012113478.1:0-42631 GCA_948193065.1 Aleurites moluccanus | reverse complement strand
TCTTATGAGTAGTGGGATAGATGAATGGATATCCACATTTATCTATATATTTATAAAAATATATAAATTCTTTATATCTATTTTAAAAAATTATGAATGATATTTTTTAATAATTATAATTTTTTAAATTATTTTGTGTAAATTAAAATATATTATAATATTTATAAAAAAAAAATTATGTATATTAAACTGAAAATATTACAAATTTAATATCAACAAAAATCAAATCTAAGCTTCAATATCGAATTATCATGTAAACACATACAATAGTGAGTATCAAATCTAGGACTAAAAACCTCAAATTTAGTCAACCATGCTCTGGGGTGGAAGTCAATTAATCAAATAGAATAAACAAATCAAAATCGTTCATGACTATTTAATTTAATTTCAATTTAAAAAATACAACAAATTAAATATTAGGATTAATTTATAATTTAATTTTTTTTAATTAAATCGAACTAAAATTATATATATATATATATATATATATATATATATATATATATATATATATATATTATTTTTATTATTATTAAAATTCAATATATTTAATTTTATTTTATATACACTCACATATTTTTTAAATCTAACATTAATTTTAAATTTTAAAAATATGAATATTCATGAAAATTAATTAAAAGATAAATAGAAAGTCTAATTCTTGAGAAAAATATAAATTTTAAATGTGTTAATTAATGAAATAAATAAATTATATTATACACTAAATTATTTTTAGATTTTTTATCACCGATATTTTATTGGTGTTTTATTTATAAAAAAAACCTTCAAAATATTTTCGGTGATTTTTCCCCAACTTTATAATAAATTAATAATAGTTTATAAAAAAATATTTAGTTTGAAACTGATAAATCAAAGGTGATTAAACCGACAGTTTGATTATAATGATAATTTAATTTGACTTGAAAATTTTCAAACCGATTATATTAGTTTGGTTTGATAAAATTTTTAAATTTATTAAATTGAACCGATATCACCTCTCCTGATTATATTTAAAATATATTAAAATTGTAAAATACTTATAAATTTCAATAGCTATATTTAGGTGCTTATACGCCAATTACTTTTTTTTTTCAATGCAATATTTTTATAAATGTTTTACCTATTTTCACCATTTTCACTTTGTGGTTGCATAATAAAATAATTATAATAGAGTCAACACGTTAATTTTAATATGTTTCTGTTGAAATAAATTAAATTTCAATTAAAATATGAGTATATCACTACATAAATATCAAAGATTTTAATATAATTAAAGCATAACTACATGTAACAATATGAGATATAGATATTCTATATCAATATGTTCATTTACTTAGATTTTATTTTATAAGAAAAAAAAAAAAAGGATATATTCCCTAATTTATGTATATAACTTATAAAATTATTTTTTAATTAGTAGAATGAAAAATAAACCATTAGATTAAATTTGGAACATTTTCAAAATTAAACAAAAAAATCAAGAAATACATATTTAATTGCCAAAAATGAAATGCCAAAAAAAATAGTATTTTGAGAAAAATACGATCATAAATTGTTATATATTGGATCATTATTATTTTATTTTTGAGAAAAATAATTTTATGTTTTAATTAAAAGAGGTCTAAGAATTTTTTATATATATACTTACATATATACTCTATAGTCTAAATTAGAAAAGATTGCACTTGATATTCGTATTGTATTAATATGTACAATTCAACATAAAATGTAGGAGGAGAAGTAAATTTAGTTGGGTGAAATCCAAATCCATCAAATCATAAAAATTAATAATTTTATAATTTATTTAATTTAAAAAATAATATAAATTGAAAATTAATTTTATTGATAACAATCTTTTAAATTAATCAAATTATCACCTTAAAATTTAGAAAGGATTGTTCTTGTACGAAATAGATGAAAATATTGACAACTAGAATGTAATAGAACATTTTTTTTTTTTGGATAATTACTATAAAGTTTATGCATTTTGTTATATTATGTTAAAAAATTTATGTGTTTTTAAAATTATATTATAAAATCACTGCATTTTGATTCTGTTAAAATTTAAAGTCATTCTATTAAAAATCTGTTAAATTTATGTAAAAAATTCATAATATCTCTCATTTTCATTATAATTTTCATTTAGATGTTATCAATTTCAATCACACTAGCCAAACCACACTACCACCACCAAATTTAATAATACTATTAGTAAATTTTTAATATGATGAGTAAATCATTTTTTGCCAAATAAACTAAATTTTAGTAGTATTAAATTTCACCCGAAAGTTTAAATAAAAGAATTTATATATAAAATTTAGATATGGTTAAACCTTAATAATAATAATACTTTAATTTGTCACACATGAAACGAAAATAACAAGAATGTAAAGATGGATGGGGAATTAGAGCAACCAATTTTTAACGTCCAAATCGGCAATTTCTTCTATAGAAAAATTACGTATCCACCATATGCATATCTATTTCCTTCTCTTTCTTATCTTTCTCTAACACACACACTCTCTCTCTTGCAATGACCCCTTTCTCCTAGGGTTGCCACTCCCTTTAACAAAAAACTAAAAAAATAAAATAAAACACACATACATACCTTTTTTAATTCAATTTTCAATTTTTTCAATTTCTATTTTCTTATTTGTTCTTGATATTTTTATGATCAAGGAGGAATTTGGGTTTACTAAATCGGCTCTTAAACGTGCGATCGGATTGTTGTTGGATAATGCTCTTATTGGGTTAATTTCGTTTGGGATGCAGACCTAAGTTCATGAATTTGGATTTTCAGATATATCAAAGGTTTATGTTTTTAGAGGCACCAAAGGCATTTCAAAAAGAACAGATTATGGAGCAATTGGGACTTGGCGTTTCAGGCAAAAGAATTCATGCTAGATACCAACAAAAATGGAGTGTTGTTAGGCTGGTTCACTGCCTTCGGAATGGTACGGGTTAAGAGAGATGAGTAGTGTAGCCTCTTTAAGATTAATATCTGCGATTGTGAACAAAACTTTGCAATTGTGATGTGAGGTCATAATTAAAGGAGTAGGAAGTATAGGTGAAAATGACTAGTCGCAGAGGCGAGCGAGGAAGAAGGCGGAGACAATTAGGTGCTAGTGATTAAGAAGGAAGGAGTAGGAAGCACCAATATGGTGAGTGCGGGTGCAAGGCGGAGCTTGGTGGTGAGCTATGAAGATTTCATTTTTCTACTATAATAAGAGGAGCTTTTGTTTTGGTTGATTGGTGAAAAAATAGAGGTTTATTGTGAATAACAGGCAATGAGTTTGAGGAAAGTGGAATGAAAAATAATTGAGGAACCATTGTTATTATGAATTGAGGAGAGGAAAGATTTGTGAGGATTAGAAGGTGGAAGAGAGAAAGATAAGAGTTATCACATAATGAATGAAAATAAGATGAAAGAGATAAATATATTTTTGGTTATTATAATAAATATTTTAATAAAAATTTTGAAATGAAAAAAATGGACGAAAAATTTTATAATCACTCAGAATTAAAATGCAGTCATTTTATAATATAATTTAAAAATTATAATTTTTTTTAATATAATATAATAAAATATAAGTATTTTATAATAATTATCATTTTGCTTTCTAAAATATCAGAACATAAATTGACTAGACTAGAAATTAAAGAAATATTTGTATCAGATACTATATACAGTATGGTTTTTCTCACTAACCTTTACTTTTTTCCATTTTGTTCTCATTTCACTCTAAATATCAATCTCCCTATGGTTTTTGCTTACTGAAACCCTTTACCTTTTTCCTCAACATCACTCTCTGTTTGGCTCTCTTTCTCTTTTCTTTAGAGGCTCCATTGTCTCTGTCAATCTTTTCTCAGTCTCCTATGGCTTTCTGGTACTGAAAGGTAAGACCTTTGCGAGCCCTCAGTTTTGCATTTTACACTTCTTTCTCTCCTCCAACGTTCACTTGTGGAAATGTTTTTCTTGATTTTGCTGGTTTCTCTTCTCTGTAACTCTAATGAACTAGTGAGTTCTCTGGATAATGAAGGGTTTGCTCTTTTGTCGTTTAAACAGTCCATATATCAAGACCCAGAAGGGTCTTTGAGCAACTGGAACTTATCTGATGAGAACCCATGTTCATGGAATGGGGTTACATGCAAGGAGCTAAAAGTTGTCTCTGTTAGTATTCCAAAGAAGAAACTTTATGGGTTTCTTCCTTCTTCTTTTGGGTCTCTCTCTGATCTTAGACATGTAAATTTGAGGAATAATAGGTTCTTTGGTAGCTTACCTGCCGAACTCTTTCAAGCTCAAGGGCTACAAAGTTTGGTCATTTATGGTAACTCTTTTTCTGGGTCTTTGCCAAATTCATTTGGCAAACTTAAGTACCTTCAAACCTTGGATTTATCACAAAATTTCTTTAATGGGTCAATACCTACATCAATTGTGCAATGCAAGAGACTTAGAGCCCTTGATCTAAGCCAAAACAATTTCACTGGTGCTTTGCCATATGGGTTTGGTTCTGGTTTGATTTCTCTTGAAAAACTTGATCTTTCATTCAATAACTTCAACGGTTCAATTCCTAGTGATATGGGAAATTTGTCTAGTTTGCAAGGAACTGTTGATTTGTCACATAATCACTTCACTGGTTCAATCCCAGCTAGTCTTGGAAACCTTCCAGAGAAGGTTTACATTGATCTAACTTATAACAACTTGAGTGGTCCAATACCACAAAATGGTGCCCTAATGAACAGAGGGCCAACAGCATTTATTGGGAATCCCGGGCTCTGCGGTCCTCCATTGAAGAATCCTTGTTCTTCAGACACTCCTGGTGCAAGTTCACCTTCGTCAATTCCTTTTTTACCTAGTAACTACCCGCCTCAAGATTTGGATAATAATGGTGGAAAGGATGGGAAAGGAAGAGGACTAAGTAAGTGTGCTGTTATTGCAATAATTGTGAGTGATGTAATTGGAATTTGCCTTGTTGGGTTGTTATTTTCATATTGTTATTCAAGGGTTTGTGCCTATGGCAAGGATAAAGATGAAAGTGGTTATGCTTTTGACAAGGGAGGGAAGGGAAGGCAAGAGTGTTTGTGCTTTAGGAAAGATGAGTCTGAGACTCCGTCTGAGAATGTGGAGCAATATGACCTTGTGCCACTCGATACACAAGTGGCTTTTGATTTAGATGAACTACTTAAGGCTTCAGCTTTTGTTTTAGGGAAGAGTGGAATTGGGATTGTATACAAGGTTGTTCTTGAAGATGGGCTTACTTTGGCTGTGAGAAGATTGGGAGAAGGGGGTTCTCAAAGGTTTAAGGAATTCCAGACAGAAGTAGAAGCAATCGGAAAGATAAGGCATCCTAATATTGTAACTCTCAGGGCCTATTACTGGTCTGTTGATGAGAAGTTGCTCATCTATGATTTTATACCTAATGGAAGTCTTGCTACTGCACTTCATGGTAAGTTTTAGAAATCCCCTTGCAGCAAATAAGCATATTTTCTTTTCCCTCCTTACCATTAATTTTAGTAATTTTGGTTGCTGGCCCAATGCTATATATATATATTTTTTTTTAATTTGACTGTTTTTGTTCTTTTTTTAATGTATTTAGAGAAGCCTGGAATGGTTTCATTTACACCATTGTCCTGGTCTGTTCGGTTGAAAATCATTAAGGGGATAGCAAAAGGCTTGGTTTATCTGCATGAATTCAGCCCTAAAAAGTATGTTCATGGAGATCTAAAGCCAAGTAATATACTGCTTGGACATAACATGGAACCACACATTTCCGACTTTGGACTGGGGCGCCTTGCTAATATTGCTGGAGGGTCTCCAACCCTGCAATCTAGCCAAGTTGCCACTGATAAACCACATGAAAAACAACAAAAGAGTGCAACTAGCTCAGAAGTTGCTACAGTTTGGTCCACAAATTTGGGATCTTATTACCAGGCCCCTGAAGCACTTAAAGTAGTAAAACCATCACAGAAATGGGATGTTTACTCTTATGGTGTAATGTTACTAGAGATGATCACAGGAAGATCACCACTGGTCCATGTGGGTACCTCAGAAATGGATCTTGTTCACTGGATTCAACTTTGCATTGAAGAACAAAAACCCCTTGCAGATGTTTTAGATCCATATGTAGCTCCAGAAGTGGACAGAGAAGAGGAAATTATTGCAGTTCTAAAGATAGCAATGGCTTGTGTTCGTATTAGCCCTGAAAGGAGACCTACAATGAGGCACATCTCTGATGCTTTGAGCAGATTGGTTGTATCCTCTGACTAAGAAATCTAATTTGGAAATGTGAATTTGGGGCTTAGTAATTCTTGAACAATTCTTCAGTTTCGTCAAATAGGAGTTCCAAGATTAATTGTTAATTGCACAAATAGTGAACATGTGTACCCTATCAGTTGAAGCAGTGTTGAAAGTAAATGATGAAATCTATGTAATCGATGTCTTTTATTCTTGGTAGGATTTTTCTTCTTTGTTATTGCAAGAGGGTTAGATGATGATGGTTGGTGGGTCAACATTAGGAGCATTCTGTGATAGGCTGCAAATGCTTTTGTAAAAGATGGCTTTTTAGTATACTTGTGAAATGATGTTTTCTTCTTGCTGGAGCTATGTTTCTTGAATTTGTTGCTGTCAATGAAAAGTTTAATTATTTGTTTATTGCATTTTTTTTCCCTTTAATGACAAGAAACATTAATTATTGAGAAATAGAGGATAATTAAAAAAAAAAAAGGGTCCTGATTATGTTTGATTATGCTACTAACATACATTTTGTTCAAATCACTTTTAAATTCTCATTTTTCATGAAAATGTTTCATCAAGTAACATAAAATTAAAAATTGTGCAATGCATTTTCTTTTAATTATTTGTGCACTGACTGTACCTGACAGTTCTTTTAGTGATTTGACAAATCTTCTTTTTCTAGTGCCATCTTTATCTCCTAATGTCATGTTATTTTGCCACAGATATTTCTTTTCATCCAAATGTCTTTGCTGGATTACATTTACTATTACATAAATTGTATGTTATTGTAATTTTTTTTAATTGAGACTAATTTTTTTATATTATTAGTAAAATATTTTAAATTAATAAAACAATAACAGATTTCCTATTCAATAAAGTAAATGTGACAGATCAATTGGTGCAATGCACTCTCAATCTCATTAATGTGAGATTCATCCTTCATAAATTAAGGATAAATGTTTTTTTGCAATATAAAATTATATTTTTAAAAAAATATTTTTATCAAAATTACTTTTTAAAATAAATTAAATTTTGATGCTTGTAAAAAAATTCAATTAAACTCAAATTAATTATTTACTTTTATTATGAAATGCTCAAATAAATAATTTTAAATAAAAAAATTCAATCTGCCAAAATATTTTCACCTCAATTGAGAAATCAAATACCCATATTATATCTTAATGCACCAGTTATATTCAATAATTTTTTGATGGAAATTGCGAGCTAAGTTACTATTATAGTTGTTAAAACCAGATAAGATTGTCCAATCCAACTAGAAAAATCAGTAATCAAATTAAAGATTAGTTCGGTCAATTTTTAAAAAATTATTTTTTAAAAATTAGTTAAAAAACCGGTGAATTGATTGAACTGGATCAGTTTTTCAGATTCGAGCGGATCATAATTTTTTTTTTAATTTTTTTATTTTTGATCAAAAATAATAAATATTAAATTATATTTATTTTCATTATATATATAATAAATGTCAAATTATATATACATATACATGTATACCGGTTTTTTCTCAGTTTAACCTATTCGATTTCGATCGAATCTCTAATCTTTTAACTTTATGTTTTTATCGATCCTTTAACCGATTCAATTTTAAAAACATTGGTTATTATAATTGACAAATCCTAATGATATTTTTTTTTAAGAAAAAAGTTATAATTAAAAAAGAATATGTGAAAGAGTTTTATTTTATTATTATTATTTTTTTTTACTGTTTGTTTGTTATTAAAGTCCTGTGCTTAAACATGATGAAAAAGAAAATAATTTTCTAGTCAGCCAAACATGTGGCGCGAATGTGGGGGGGAGTCCACGAATCTAAGTGTATCCAATAAACGAGAAAGTTGTTAGCTGTTATTTGGATTTGATTGGTTTTAAATAATGATTTTGTTTATTTTTATTTGACTTTTAACACAGATTCTTGTTGGAATGTCTTTTGTCAATTCACTCCAGCTAGCTCTCTTGGCCCCTATCTAGTTCAGATTTCAGGTCCTTAATTTCTTGGTGATCCACCATAACCTTTTAAAATTTAATCAAACTAGTAGTTAAATTATGGAATGTCTAAAGCTTCCTGCCCTTTTAAATATTTACTATAGAGTATGCAAAACCTTAAGAAGATTTGCCTTATGTCATTGAAGAAATTGTTACATGCCATTCATCTCCATGCATGCTAACTTACAAGCCCATTAGCTCACTGTATAAATTACAAACCTTTTCTTTTAACACATTAGAAAATTTTAAAACGTAGAAGGTATTAAAGTCTGATCTATGATCTTTACGTTAAAAATTACATATTGCTTGTAGTACTCAATCGTTGTATTATTAATATGGTGACATGCATGAGCTGCATTTTCCATTATTATTTTGTTTTTTTCTTTGCATAAAAGTACTAAAGAACATACCCTAATTAGAACAATGTATTAATAGATTGATTCAAAAGACAAAGATTTGCACTGGCTAATGTCTGCCTTATTTCTTGAATCAAGCTCAAACCATGAGGTTCATTTTCTTGGCGCAATCCTTAACCGTTTTACAGATTCTACTAACTCCCTATGGAAAATGACTTATATATGTCTCATCTAATACAAAGAGAAAGAATTATGTTGTTAGATAATAGCAATAAAGAACCTACTTCCAAGGGACATCACCAACAGGCCTTCAATTCTCTTCCCTATCCTTATAAAAAAAGCAGAATTCAGATCCCGGTTGGAACAGCCTTAACCCACTTTCACATTGTCTTCCTGAAAAAAATGAAATCTTGAATCATGTTAATTTTAATTCAATAGGTGAAAATGTTATGCTCCCAAGGCCAAGTATTTTGCTACTTACGAAACATGTCTTCTAGTTGAAATGCTACGCTTGAGTAACCACCATTATCCAGTATGCAAATTTTTCTGCCAACTACTACTCCATTCATGTTTACCTTTACATAAGCCCAATTTTCTTTGCTTTGCACTCCCTCTGCCTCTTCGTCGCATTCTTGTTGTGTGATTCCTTGATATCCTGAATTTGATTGCTTAACCGAAAGATTTGCCTGTGGCCAGGCCATCATTTCACCGTATCCTTCCTGCCGTATGACTGATGCATACACAAGAAACTATAGTAAGACATATTTGATGATTTTAATTTTTTTTTTCTGCTGAAGTTAGTGTTCTAGTTTTGGGGTTTTTGTCACAATGTTGTTATTTCAGTTCAGTTTATTAGTTCTACCACTTGATTTCTGTTACTCAATCTGTTCTAAATTTGTTCTGAACTCTCTCCTGTAGTTTTCTGCAATCATTCTAGCCTGTAGAACTTTGATACCATCAACATTGCAAGTAGCTTATACATATACGTCTGATCCTTATTTTGCTTTGTCTGCCAGATAACTTTTTGAAGGCTGCAAGTGTTTGTGTTGTTATATTTAGCTGCCTAAAAGCAAGCATTATTAACAAGATTTTGTCATAACAAAGAGAGCGCATAAGTGATCATATACAGTCCTAATTACAGAATACTGGCTTTTCTCGTTTGAGGGAAGTTTTTATAGAGTTTTTGGAAGTTCAGTATTAATAGAGTTCTCATATCTATTCATTTTAATCCTAATAATCATTTCCTGATGAACATATCTTTCCTTCAAAGGTGATTCTGCAAACTGTTAAGATAATCTTCATGTAAGAATCTTTAAGCTGATGAACATGATAAAATACATAAAGAACTAATCAAAACTAGAAAGATAAAGAGGCATACAACGTCCTGAATGATGATAAACTTCAGGTTGCGAGATTCGGAGACTAAGACCGAGACCGATAATACCACTTCTTCTTTTGGCTGATGGTAAACAGAGTGAATAGCTGAATGGTTCAGAAAGAAGCCTGATGCATTAGAGTCCATTATAAGATATTATATACAGGACTAAAATAAGTGTGTTGGATGTTGAGGTGTATTGATATACACCAGGTAGGGAAACCAATTTATATATGTAATTGGTATCAATCTCCAAAAACAGAAATGGAAGTACAAGTGGGGGCCAATTGGACAAAAATGGAAAGACAGCTAACCTTATTACCCATTATCAGTCATTGAGTGGTGCTTATCTTCTTCTATTACTTCTGGTACTACCAACATGCAAGTACACAATGAAGTTACTAAAAAAAAAAAAACAAGGGATGGCCGAAGTGATCATAACAAAAGTTGGTTTAGATTCTTCAACCCAACATTGCTACAAAGGTTCTGCTTTTCAGGTTGAAAATCCAAAAGATGGTCAGGATGAAACTGCTTGGAACCAACACTAACAATAAGCAGAACATGTCTTCTGCTCAAGTTTAATGCAGTAGCAGTTGCTATTATGAAAAATTACCACTTCATTGCCATTAAGCTAATCGCCTGGTTATCAAATACCAGTCTAATAGTGCAGAAAATCAAAGTTCAAATCACGAACAGCTCTCTCCCCCTCAGAACTTACAATAAAAAAATAAAAAATAAAAAACGAAAAGCACTTCATTATATGATCCTGTGTAACAAGGATCTCTGTTAGTCCATGGTTTCAAGATTGGTCGTATGTAGTGTATCATTCCAACAATAATGGTGAATCAAAGCAACTATGACACATTGATATTGCTAATATCGATCCATGATTGCACAGTTTACACTGATCGTGACTTACACTTCAACTATAATAAAATGACACACCAACACTACGACTGCGAGTGCAACCGCGAATTAAAGCGTTGTATTAAGGCCTTAAATCATACCTTCAAGAGCAAAATAAATCATTACTTCAAGAGCAAAATAATCCTAAAGCATGATATGTTGGGTATGGGAACTCTCTCTAAGAGCTATCAGCAGCATAACTCATGAAAGTGGGACAAAGATCTGATCACAAATACCGAATCCCACTCTGCTTGACCTCGAGAAGACAGTGTTCCACGGATGAAACCTGCTTTCTCGCATAGGATTCTCTTGAAATGGATAGAGGGTCCTAAGGTTACAAGCAGCTTTTGATCACCTTGGAATGGAGAATAGAGGACACTTATTCTCAGTTTCCCATCCTACCACTAAAGTTAAGAAGCTTTTGATCTCCTTGGAATGGAGAATAGAGGACACTGATTCTAAGTTTCCCATCCTACCACTAATGTTTAAAGCCTGAAATTAATACAATGACCTACCTTGAAACACCCACCTCATCACCACCATCAGAAAAGTTAAAAAAAAAAATTGAAAACCAAGCTAAGATAGATAAGAGGTTGCTCAAGACTCATCAATGGATTAGACTTGTAGCTCTTGAGGCTTGAGCTAGTTTTGAATAGGTTGCCAAATTTACTTAGAAAACTCCATAAGAAGTTTAGGGCCATTTTAGCTGGCTCGTTATCTGAAGAATAACTTTCGAATGAAACAATTAATCAACGATAAATTTCAACTAATACTAGAAAACCATTGAAATGTAAGCTAAAAAATCTAAAATCAAATGGCAATAAATTTCCAAACCGAATGTCACCCAATTACAGCAGCCATCAGATAGCAAATAATTTAACCCTCAATTCAACTGTTGTAATTTTGTTTTTACAGCTATATCCCTTTTAAAACTTGTTTGCTAAACAGTCCAATAAATATATATATACCAACAGAATTTGAAGCTGCAATTATGCGAGTACGCATGTGTTGAGACTCTTATGGCCTAATAAGCTCTGCTAAAAAAAAGTAATAATAATAATAATAATAAAAAGGTGAAACTAATTTCTAATAAATTTTTAGCTCATTTAACCAACCAGTAAGTACAAATGAACCCCCCAGATGCACTGTAAACAAGCATGCCCAAACAGCTCAGAATGGTTTCAGTCCCACCTATTGGCAACTTTGTACTTCCCACTGGATGGTAGAATTAATCTCAAAACATTTTTTTCCAAAAAAATAAAAACACGAATATCTAAAATCACAGCAGCTGCAATTTTACCATGCAGAAACAACAATTTTGATCAGAAGAAATTAGCACTAAGAAACTGCGTGTGCCAAACTGCGGAAAGGCAGCCAGGAACCAGCTTTGAATAAGTAACTATTCATCTATTAATGAACAAAACATTATGTAACCTCATTTGACCTTGACTTACAAGCAAGTTAACAATGTTTGACTTTGATCCTGATGCAGTTGAATGTAGGAACATGAGCAGCATTAATCTTCAATTAATTCTTTCCTTCACCTAATGAAAATCAGTATTAAAGCTTATGCAAACTTCATTCCCATTTGTGCATGACTTCAGATCTAGACTCCAGTGACCTTTCTCCCATGAGTCACCTCATCAACAAGCATATGTCTACTTCAACAATAATTTTGAATGACTTGACATGGTCACCCAAGTCATAATTTCATGCAGTAGTAAGTAAAGGCTTGCTGCTGCAACGAATTGTGTAGGTGAAGTTCAAGTACCTTGATAACCATGTCAGTCATGGTGACTAAGAAATTGGATTATGCAAGGATAAACTTGCTCCACTGCCTGAATGGGAAAACATAAAAGGAAAAAAAAAATTACAACACAAAGAAATGAAAATAAACTATCAAATAGCTTGTTATGTGGTTTGTCTGGATATAAAACCAAAAGTGAACTGCATACCAATCGTCCTCCCACCAAATCATAGTGTGCATAGTGTGGACCTCCAGGTTCTCCAAACACTTTATAGGTAACCAAATGCTTGGGAATAAGCCTAACAGTTTCTGGTGCATTCAAATCATTATGAGCAAAAAGAATAGAGTATATCCACTAATTGTAAACACACAAGTCATCTCTGTCTAACATACCTTCTACTGCTTCGGGTGGGCAAATTAGATCTTGGTCTCCAGCTATGGCTAACACAGGTATATTGCTCTTGTTTAAATGATCCTTGTAAAAGAATTTACCCCTCCGGTCACATAACCCACCATCTCGAAAAGCTGTTGTAAGCTGCAAGATAAGTTTGGCGGGTATAGTACCTGCCAGTAATAATGAGACCTTATATTTGTCAAAAATTAGTGAACTAAATAAGAAGGGGAAGGGGAAACCAATTTTACGAATAGAATAACTATTAGGATTTAAAACGAGTAATTTCAGCTGAACAAGGAACTTTCCTCCACCACATTGGCCCCACTCCACCTACAGAAGGAAAAAAATGCAGATGCAGATAGACCAACATGGGAGAGTGGCAGCGAAATGACAAAATTTTAGCCCACAAACAAATCAAATGTCAATGCATGAAATTTTAAAGCTAAGCCATTTTCAATTAAGGACTATATCCCCATGCTTAATTAGATTGAATGAGATATTTATTAACTTGCTTCATTCTACAATTATTTCCTTTTCAACAAAACAATCAGGTCATTCTTGTTTGGCAAAGCCCTATTTTATTCTGGCCTTGTCATCAACAGATCAGCAACTTTAGAAAATGGCCCGTTAAGAGGGGAAAACACCATTTCAATTACAAAAATGCAATCAAGAAAGTGAAGAAAAAATTCAAGGAAAGAAATGGAAAATAATAATAATAAAAAGCCATCAAATTGTTTTTCAGTAAAAGTTTTCTACAGTATACATAATAAGTTTGACAACGATATGTTTGATATTTTTAATAGAGCTAATGATCTGATAAATCTTGAACTTTGTGTACCTTTTCAATTCTATCCTATTTTTTCAATTTTATCAAATTAAAAATATAAAAATATTCATATTTTGCAAAATTGCTACCATTTGGTTGTTGTTAGGGTTCAAGAGGGGCCACCTTTTAAATTAGCAAGTTATCCATATTTTCCTTCTAATTTTATTTCTACATTAATATGGAGCTTTTTCCTCACAAGTAAAAACATTCTCAACCTTAATTTCTCACCAACAGTACCCCGAATTCTAACCCGCTCTCTTAAATACATTTATTTAACAGATATTGGCATATGTAATAAATATCTTAAGCTGAGCAGGTAAAACCAATTCATGAACCAACCTAGATCTGAACTATAAATATAGATAAATATTTTTTTTTTTTTTTAAATGGTCGATAAACTCTGTTCAACATTTTAGGTCCACTGCGACAAGTGTGTCTATACTTACAGAAGTTATTAAAGACAAGCTTTTCTAACAACTCTGGATGCATCATGTCCTCTGCTGAAATCAGATAATTAAGCCAAGACAACACATAAGGAGGACGAGATGAAAGAGGATATGCTGCTGACAATAATGCCCCCAAAGGAACAACAGGCACATTAAGAGCCTGAGCAGGATCTGCCTGCATGACAATTGCCTCGATATTAGTTTTTTAATAAAGCCATTGTAGTAAACAGAATTTATTCACACAAACATGAGTCTTGACAACATACAAGGGGCAAAAGCAATTTGAGTCTTGAATTTGAAGGTGTATAGTCAAGTGATGATGCCAGAGTAGCAATAGCAGCCAACCCAGAGTCTTTTCCTTCACAGCCTAGGAAAATGATAGATAAAATTTGAGTATTAGTGGCACCTCTTTCAAATTTGTTTCCTTCCAAAAAAAAGGAACAATAAAATAAAATAATGTTAAAAATAGAACAGAGAATGAAACAAGCATTTCATACAATCCAAAACCACCAAAAGAAAATATTTTAGGAAGGGTTATGTTATTTCACTTTTAAATTCTGAAATTATAACAGTTAGCAGGTTCGTGCAAATTCAACAAGGGTTTTCTCAACAAAGCTGTTATTATTTTGTTTCATGATTGAAATTGGATACTCAAATCGATGGTGTAACCAACTGAATTTCTTAGCTGCACTTTCAGTCAAAAAAACCCATTTTGCATTAGTATTGGAATTATGCTCTCTCCTTCAATACCACATACACAAGCAAGAAATCTTATACTGTTAATCTGAAATACTGTCCTAGCTTTAAGCTAAATATAGAACTTTTAGGTCAGCGTCAAGCATTAATGCATAATAAAATTTCAAGGAGAGCAAAAACTTTCATCAATTCTGAAATATTGAAAGATTAATGGATGGTCCCATTAAAGACCCAATAATTCTCAAGTCCAATATGTTGGTTGTCATACCATAGAGACATACTACAGTGTCAGAAAAGCATGCCAAAAAATACAAAAAGGGTAAAAAATCATGCATGCTATCTTTATTATGAGTGGATCATTTGCAATAGTACAGCAGAAGTTGAATCATATAGTATCTTACCACATCGTGACAGCATTGCATAAAGCAAGATACCTCCCATGGAGTGTCCAATTGCAAGCACTTTACCATCCTTTGGCTTGCTTTCAGCTCTTATGTATTCCATCTACATGGATAAATTTGTTTACTATTATTAACATATGAAGAGTGTGCATGAAATTTTATGCATAATATATTTTTTTCCTTTTCTGTTAACTGTTGGGGGAGAGGGATTAGAACAGAAGACCTCCTCCTTAGAGGAGTGATGTGATTACCAAGTACATTTTGCCAAGTAATGTTATCATACGTATTTTTAAATCAAGAAGTTAAAAATAGAAATTAACAATGCATATAGCATCTCAGTAAGAGAATGTCACCGCACCGCAGCAGGAACATCCTCTTCCAAGTAATTATCAAAATCCCAGTCATACTTCACAATCAAGTCAAGCTGTTTCTGGAAATCTTCTATGATTGCAGAAAGACGCTCTTGGAAGTCAAACAACTGAGGGGAAACAGATCTTTGACCTTCGTCAAAAATGTTTACAATCCTCTCACTCAGATCCCTGATTTGACTAGCAATAACTGAGTTTTGTCTTGTTTCCAACAAGCTCAAAAGCTTTCCCCTTATCTCATTAAAGCGTTCAGATAACTGAGAATCTTCTAAGAGTTTTGCTATCTGATCAAATAATTTAGCAGAAATAATCTTTGATTGGCCTTCATTGAGGAAGCCAGAAAGTCTTTCTGACAAACGCATAAAAGTTTCTGTCAACTCTGTTACCAGCTGGGATTCATCCCACACAGTGGCTATACTTGTTGGATCCTCCTTGACAGCAAAAACCTCAGAATCAGACAAGACCCTGGGAGTATTAGTCAGCTGCTGGTCTGAAGAAAAAGTTCCATTAGTTACAGTCTTAGCAACAGCTTCCATCTGTTCAGAAACTTCATGGGAAGAATGTTGGATCTCTTTAGGATTTGATTCCTGCACACTCAATCCAGCACCTCGAACTTCAAGAATCCAAGTGTCAAATCCCTGACCAGACATATATCGAGCAAATGAAGACTGCAAACAAAACGTATTAGTAAGAAGATGAAGTTTCACATTGTAGAGCATACATGAGATTTATCTTGCAAATTAAAACATTTATTTTAGAACCAGATCTCTCTGCGCTACATAAGAGAATAGAAAAACCTGATCAGTGTAAAGGCAGGAAATGAATCAGGAAATCCTTTAAAACCTAAAGGGAAATCATTTTACATTGTTTTAAAATTTCAGGAGTTAATGAAACCAATTTGAACTTAAATAAATGGAACATGTGCATAAGGCTTTCCTCAACCAAGTATCAGTAACTTAATCAAATAGTTATTACCATGGTGTTTGATAACCTGATTCAGACTTAAAATTAAAATTTTCAGCATTTTAATGTTTTGAGTTATTAGATAACCCTTATCTTAAAAGTTTCAATTAAATTAAAAATTACTTTAAAATGATAAGTTAAAATTTTTAACTTAAAATTTGCATTGAATACAATAAGTAATTAGGTATTTAAATTTTTTTTTTTACAATTTAAAAATTATATTATTTATATTATTCAGCACTTAAAATTCAACACTTAAATTTTCAGCACTTAATTTTCCGTTAGAAAGTGTTTGGCATAACGCTTTCTAAATGTGTACTTGCAACGTGCAACCAAACAAAGGCTAAAAAATCGTGAAGATGCAGTAAGATGCCAGCAGTAAAATAATGTTTCATAATAGACACGGAGCCAAATTCACACATAAATTTACATAATTGTAAAGCAAATTCACATTTTCCACATCATTTGGCTAACTTGAGACCAGATTCCAAATTAACATGTATAGATTGTGAAATTTTTGCACATTCTAGAAGCAAACCAATTTCACAGAGATACACATCACTGGCAAGTGGAAAAAGATTTGGCAATAATCCTACACGAGCAGAAATTTACAAGAAGTGCCAACCCCCAAAACTAATCATAGGCGAGAGTTCTACAAATGTAACTGTTTCCCCAGGAGGGACAAAGCCCACATAAGCAGTGCCATTCTATTCTTAGCAAGACTAGACACCTTAATTGCTCCAACAAAGTCATTTTTAGGGCAAACATGTAATCAGACAAAGCACCTATAATTACTTTGGGCATACTATGTATATATAACATTCATTTTGCTTAAAATGGGAAAAAAAAAAAAGAAGGCAGCTTGTGAATTCACCAAACAATACCAAAACTATAATACAGTTATGGCAGAAACAAAACTAATTAATTAAATAATTAAGAAAAAATAAACAAAACTAATTAATTAAATAATTAAGAAAAAATAATTACCTCTGGGGAGAGATCGTAACCAATAGCATTAGTCCCCACTCCAGATAATAGCAACAGCGGATGATTCCTTGCAGGTGCCTAAAAAAAGATAAAAGCTTTTTTTTTTTTTTTTTCATTACAAAGAAAAGAAACCGAAATGGAAAATTTACAGACCTGAGAAGAAGGATGATAGCGCCAAAGAGCGAGGCGCCAGTCAGAATTAGGCACGGAGACATAGTGAAGCTCATCAGCGGTACAAACAGGCGGCTTCTCCGGAACCTTAACTGGCTGGTGAGTATAATCGGTGTTGAAAGCTCTAAGACGAAAAGACGTGGTGGTTTTAGAAGAGGACAGGAATCGTAATCCAGACGGAGAAAAAGGGCGGCGAGCGGAGGCGCGTGAGAGAATGAAATTAGGATTGATGATGAGATTAGCGATGAGGAGAGCAGAACGAATATCGGATTGGATTGTGGAGGAAGGAGAAATAGCCATTTCTTTGTTTATGTAAATGGGAAAGTAGTTGACGTTAATTAATGTCTGGTTTGGGAATCTGAATCTTTGTTTGATAAATTAAATATTTAAAGAAAATATAGGAATGGTATAATGAGCATAACTTGTGCTGATGACTACTCCAGGAAGAAGAAGATAAGAATAAGATTGCTTTATTCGCTGCTCCGTCTTTGAAAAACCTCAATGCATGCGAATTGAAATTTGCTTCTTGGTTGTTATTTTCACAGCCATCAGGCCTGTGGCCTGGTGATGGCACATTAGCAGGGACTTCGCAATACTTGGCTAAACCAAGTTTGCTCTACTAATTTTTTTCTCCCCTTAAAACCTTTGATCTCTTTAATTCTATTTTCACAATTATATTTGTCAAGTCCCGAGCCATAGTGATCAATTATTAGCAGTCAGCGATTTACAACCAGTTGTGTATAATTATAGTGTGTTTAATTAAAATATTATTTTATATATTATAATAAATTTTAATTATAATTAATAAATTTAATATTATATATAAAATATGTTAATAAAAATAACTATACATTTTAATTTAATTTATTCATATAGATATTAACATATTTAATAGTAATAAATTTTGTAATTATTTTAAATTTTAATAACATTTCTTTTAACAAAAAATATTTTTTGAATTCAAAAGTTATAAATTCTAATTTTTAGTTAAACACTAGTTTTAAGTTATAAATTTCAAAAGTTAGCGATTTTTAAAGTTATATATTGCTCTTAATAGCTAATTAAGTATTTGTTTCGATTAGCAGTCAAAAACTAATTTTAAGTGTTTGGGCCTCCAACGTATTTGAGTTTTCAATAACTAGTACGGAATGTTTGATAAATTCAACCTTCCAAATACAGTTTTAAGTTTAACACTTAGTGGTTCAAATTAAAATTGAAATGTAAAATTATAATTCAAACTATAAAAACTAAAATTATTATCTTGTAGCGGTTAACTCTGTAACCATTAACAGTTAATAGTTGCTGAGTCATACAAGCCCCAAATCATCATATGTTAACTATTAAATAATTCAACAGTTATTAATTATATAAATATCACTTTAAAACTTTTCTTATAATACTTCATAATATACATCATATAATCATTTTACATTTTAATAACAAATACTAAATGATTAATTTTTATTAGTCATTTGTTAACTAGTAAATCACTAATAACTATCAACTGCTAACTATAAATTTTAAAATTTATGCTATCAACAATAACTATTAATTATTATTTATTATAAACAATTAAATTAAACATGTTTTAAATCTTAAAATTATATAAATTAAAATATTCTAATCAATTTATTATTAAATAAAATAAATTTTTTATATTTTTTAACATATATTATTTCTTAAAAATGAAAACATTATAATAAGTGTTCCAATTCTAATGGTAAGATATATTAGAAAAAAATTGAGTGTCCACCTTCCCTCAAATAAATTACTTGGCACCCAATGTTACTTCGTATGGCTCATGCTTTTTTTGGGAAAGGTATCAACAAAATTGATGCATTCTCTAAAAAAAAATAGAAAAATTACGTAACCAAACTTTTGGGAGAATTAATAGAGCAAGACATGAGCCAATTTAAATTGCCAAAACTTGATATTCTATGAAAATAATACAAATTTAATCACAACTATCTTAGAATGCATAGAGATTTCACTATTGATTTTTTGTAAATCATGATAATATGCTATAATTTATCTTTCACAAAAAAAAAATCAACAAACTTAATTCCAATTACTTGGAACTTCCAAATTATAATTGAAATTAAATTATAACATTAACATGTTAAAAAATTGAAAATATATAATCTATTTATTAGGAAATGAAAAAAAAAATAAAGCAATAAAAATTAAAGCGCGTTAGTAATCTAAATTCTAATTCTATTCGAAATAGTTAAAAATAAATTATTTATAGATTCTTAACTTTGCTTATGAAAAATATATTTATTAAAATAATTAATATTAATCATGTGAAAAAAATAAGCAATAAATTAAAAAAATGACTGAAAAAGTTAGACATTTATATTAATTGAGAAAATTAACAAGTTAAAAATTAATTCAGTAGGATTTTAATTACAAAACATAAAGGAAATAAAAAATTAATGAGAAATACACAATATTAAAAGTCTTAAATTAACTAGGAAATTATTGAAATTAAAATTCATCTATTGAAATTTACATTTGAAATTGTTTTGTTTGACTTAGTAGTAAGATTGATTTAAACATTTTGTTATCACATTTATAAGATTTCCTTGTAATAATTTTTTGGATTAATTATTATTTAGTTGTAGAGATATATCAAAATTAATAAAATAATTCATATATTTAAAAAATTTTATTATTTATTTTTTATAATTTAATTTCGTGAATGAATTAATCATTATGTTCACTTTTATAATTAAGTATTTATAAAATAATCAAAATATCTTTTACTTGTATGAATCACTTTGTTAATTTCACAAATTTTATGAATTAAATATTAAATAATTTTTAATTTTCAATTATTTTTAAATTTTATTTTTTATAGAAATTTGTTATAATTATGGATTTATATATAGAAAGAGTGAGAAAGATGACTTATAAATTTTATTTTAAAATAATACTCCATAATTTAAAAGAAAATAAAAAAATTATTTTATATATGAAAAATTATTTTCTTTCTATTTTTAATTTTTAACAAAATTTATAAAATTAAATGAACAAAATAACATATTTATATTCGTATGATAAAATTAAAATATAAAAATTAAATAATAATTTTTTTAAAATATAAAAATCACTTTATTACTTTTGATAACTTTTAAGAACTAATAATTAACCTAATTTTTTTTCATCTTACACTCTCTATATGTTTCACAGTGGCATGTTCCTCCACTTGCATCTATTTTAGAGAAATAGTAAAATTAATCAATAGGCTCAAATCAAATATCCAAATCCAATTAGTTAAACTTAACCTAATTTAATAATCATGAACTCAAATTAATTATAGACGTAAATTAAAATGGGTAGTCTAAATTTAAATAAAGCTTATAAATTATTTATGGTGTCAAAAATAGGGAAAATTAGGGAATATCTCATTTTATTGAAGGATGATTAGATTATGATAGTCTGGTTCATATAATTTTGATGGCTGTGGATCTACCAAAAAATATTATATACCCTTAAGAACTTAATATTATTAGAAAAAAATTAGTTTAATGTCTGTTTTTTTTAATTGAAAATTTTTAATTTTATAATAATTTTAATTGATGAATTATTAAATAATTTATAATTAATTTTTTTAATTTTAAGTAATAAATATTTAAACACCATTTAAATTAAAAATAAATAAATAAATTTCACCATAAGCCTTTTGCTTTTAAGCATAAACTGTTCAAAAAAGAGTATTTGGATTAGGCTTGGCTTTCTCCTAAAGCCCAATCACTATTGCAATTTCTTTTCCTTTCTTCCTCCCAACACCCCTTACCTGAACGATAAACACCAATTTGGCCGCCTCTTTGAGCTCGATTTCTTTTCTGCTAAAAGTAACTATCACTTGAACTCTTTCTCCGCAAAAATTATCATTATGTCTGCAAATGATAATAATAATAATAACGGTGAAGTTGAAGTTAAGAGAGTGTTTATAGGAGCAGGTTGCAACAGAGTAGTGAATAATGTCTCATGGGGCGCCTCTGATTTAGTCTCTTTCGGTGCCCAAAACGCAGTCTCAATTTTCTGCCCTAAGGTCTCCATCTCTATCTCTCTTTCTCTTTTTAATCTTTGAAACTTGTATTGTCTTGTGTGATATTGTGTTCTAATTTTTTTTTTATATATTTCTTTAAAAAATTTTTGGAGCAGACTGCTCAAATTTTGACTACACTTCCTGGTCACAATGCCTCTGTTAACTGTACCCACTGGATTCCAAGCAACAAATTTGCTTTTAGAGGTACCCTTTTCTTTTTTATGTTTATGGGTCGTGTTCAATTGTTAAGTTGTTTGTTTTAGTTGTTGAAGTTTGGAACTTCTAAATAAAAAAGTTATAGTTTCTAATTTGAATTAGTTTACCAATGATTAGTTGATTATTGCTTTAGTTTGGTTATTGAGTTTTGTTAAAAATGGAGCCAAAAAATGAAAATTATCATAAGGGGCTTTTATTATTTATTTGCTTTTAACTATCTAGTTTTTCTAATTTGCGAAATTACAATTTTTCCCCCTCTCCCTTTCTCCTATTTCATGAATAATAGTTACTTAATTTAATGAGATACGAAATAATTAAAAAGCCTCAGATGAATAAAAACCACAATATTGCGTTCTTCTGTTTCAATTGATTGATTTTGCTCCTTAATGAACTTGAACTTTGTTATTTGTCAACAGCAAAACACTTAGAGCAGCATTATCTGCTCTCTGGAGATGCAGATGGTTCCATTATTCTTTGGGAATTCTCTCTTGCTGACAAAAAGGTATATGTCTTAACTAACTTCAATTTTTAATCTTGAATGCTAATGTTCTTATAATAAATAAAAAAGCTTAATGACCCAAAAAACCAAAACCTTTTTGAAAAGTTGTAATTGTATCCAAACCTTTCTAAATGAACTATTTTATCCTAATTTCAAGACTTAGTTGCAATCGTACCCATTTAGTGAAAGTCACACTCATAATTCTTTTTTACAATTGATAAGGGATTAATGGAGAGTTATGATAGAGTTGAGTTTAATGATAACTGGCTAGAAAAAAATAATAGGTATAATAAGCCAATTTTCATTTAGTTTTGTCAAAAAATGGGATAATTATAACTAAATTTCAAAATTAGGGTAAAATTGCTTATTTTGAAAGGTTTGGGTACAATTGCAATTTTACAAAAAAGTGTGGGTTCTTTTGGCTATTAAGTCTAATAAAAATGATGCATGCATTTTTGCATTCCAGAAAATGTTGTCCATTTTCTCTTTATTGCATTTCATAGACTGTGTAAACTTTCACATTAGCTCACATCTTGGACTCATAACTGCCACAGCCATGGCCCTTCTTGTCTGGTGGTACTTGAGGGATTTGTATTTCTGCATATAAAAGATTCACTAGAAAGTAAATGGGTGACTTTTGTTCTATTGAAGACTTAATCTACAATTGTTTCTTCTTTTTATCTTCTCCTTGCTTTTGCTTACAGTGGAGGCAAGTGTTACAATTACTACAATCACACAAGAAGGGTGTTACATGCATCAGTGGAATTATGGTTTCTCAAACTGAAGCAATCCTTGTATCTACTTCTTCTGATGGCACAGTTTATATATGGGAACTGATCCTCCCTTTTCCTGGAGGTGAGTGAAAATTAGTGCTTGTTTTTGTCTCTCTTTCATCACTAGAACCTAAATATCGGGATGTTCTTGTTATTACCATAAAATGTGTATCAATTTTTTTTTTTATACGAGTGGGTTTTTTTTTTTTTTTCCACAGACCTTCATTTCTTTTTTAATTTAAATTCTGACTTAGTTTTCTCAAATTGCTAAGAATTTTGGTAGTAGAGTGCACTGAGCTTCTTATCTTTTTATTTATTTAATTATTTTTGCCGCTTTCCTGTTTGAAAAATGATGATCTTGCACTGAAAGGATTTCCACAAATGGGACATACATATGCTTCTTATGAAATTACACTACTTGACAAAGCTCAATAAGAGATCTTGGATTGAATCAATATGGATGTACTGATTTGATCGAAGACCTTGGAATTGGAATAAGTTCAGCAAATTGATACCAATCCAGATGCTTCTTCTCGTCCTAGCGAACTGGATAATTTAACAACAGACTTTTTATGTGATGGTTGAGATGTATTGCTACCAAAACTTCACCTGGCCTCATATAGTTTTCTTTTTTTTTTATTATTATTTTATTATTTTTTTATTTATTGGGAAAATTTGTTATGTTGTTATGATATGAAACAAATTTGTTATCTTCTCTTAAATTTCAGTAAAGCTTTGTTTAAACCTAGGAATCATTATTGCAATGCAGAACGCAACCAAGCTACAGGCTTTGGATGCAGCTTTGACATCTTAATGGTGCTTGGAATCAATAACACATTAGTATGAATGATCACTTGGTACTAGTCTGCATCTATATTTTACGTGACTGGGTTCTGTAAACAGTTTATGCTAAAGCGACATTTTTTGTTATCATCTGTAAAAGAGTTGAACGAATTGTTTTTGATGATGATCAAATTATGCCTGTTTAGGTGAATGTAAGTTGTCATGTTTAGAGACCCTCTTTGTTGGCTCAAAGCCAATGGTGGCTCTATCGTTGGCAGAATTACCTGGAAATTCCAAGCATATAGTCCTTGCAATGGGGGGTCTAGATAGCAAGGTTCATCTGTACTGTGGGGAGAGGAAAGGAAAGGTATTTAGATTTCAATTATCTACCTATATATTTTCTTGCATTTTTTCTCTGCAGGCTGCTAAAACATAATGCAACTTTTTATGCTTGTTATCCAGTTTATTCATGCTTGTGATTTGAAAGCACATACCGATTGGATCCGGAGTTTGGACTTCTCATTACCTATATATATGGATGGTGAAGCAAATAGCATTCTGCTGGTAAGTTCATCTCAAGACAAAGGCATACGCATATGGAAGATGGCACTAAGAGGTTCACTAGCCAACAATGAGGGTACATACATGAAAGAGGAGATAAGCCTGGCATCTTATATTGAAGGCCCTGTACTTGTGGCTGGCTCTTCCTCTTATCAGATATCATTGGAATCTCTTCTAATTGGACATGAGGATTGGGTGTATTCAGTACAGTGGCAACCCCCCTTAACGACATCTGCTGAAGGGACTACCTACCATCAACCTCAAAGCATTTTATCAGCTTCAATGGACAAGACGATGATGATCTGGCAACCTGAAAGGATATCTGGCATCTGGATGAACGTAGTCACTGTTGGGGAGTTGAGTCATTCTGCTCTAGGATTTTATGGGGGTCACTGGAGTTCAGATGGAAAATCTATTTTAACACATGGATATGGTGGAGCTTTCCATATGTGGAAAAATGTTGGTGTCAACGTGGACAATTGGCAACCACAAAAGGTCCCATCTGGGCACTTTGCTTCAGTGACAGACATTACTTGGGCAAGATCTGGTGAATACATATTATCAGTTAGTCATGACCAGGTAATGTGCTTTTCATGATGTGAAATAGTTTCTTGAATATGCTTGCCAATTTTTATTTTCTATATACAGTGTCCTTATAGTTATGTACTTTTTCTCTTTTCACCTGTGACAGTTACAAATGTCCTTGTAGTTCTCTAGAGATGATTGTGAGTGGGTTAAATCCTGTCAACTGTACAAATTGAAAAGTTAATCATGTAGTATTTATTAAATAAATAATGGATATAAATGGAATTCTGACTTTAAATTCTTAATACAGGAAAGTTCACAAGTAAGAAGGTATGTAAATTAATTTGACATCACAGAATTTATTAGGATTTATACTCAAGGTTTGTGGTATGTAAAGTTAGTCAAACAATATTTGTATGATATGAATAGGTGCCATTATCATTCTAAAGTTAGGGTGTACATGGCAGTTAGTATGTTTTGGGGTTCTTCCTCTGTAATTATACTCAAATTACTAAACAAATATCAATTCTTATCCTCTCAGCTTTCTGCATTCTATTAAGCTAGTGAAATTCCATTTAGTCATCTAACGTGCTTCTAATTTTTGGACTTGGAAAGTCAACAAAATAATTACAGGAAGAAAATTACAATAGTCTGGTTGACAGTCTTTATAAAAATTGGAAGTAATTAAAATGGAATTTTTTTATGTTCTATTTCCATATGGAGGCTTGAAAAAGTTATTTTGGACCACTGAGTAAAAATAAATTTACTTGATTTTGAACAGCATGCATCTAAGTTTTATGTGCTACCTAAGAAAGCCATTATTGATGTTTCAACCTTTCATTCCAGACAACTCGTATTTTTGCCCCATGGAAAAATGAAGTTTCTCCCCCAAATAGGAGGGAGTCCTGGCATGAAATTGCTCGCCCTCAAGTTCATGGTCATGATATTAACTGTGCATCCATAATCCAAGGAAAGGGGAACCATCGGTTTATTAGTGGAGCTGATGAGAAAGTTGCCAGAGTTTTTGAAGCTCCCTTGTCGTTTTTGAAGACATTGAATCATGCCAATTCTCAAATGTCTAGTTTTCCTGAGGACCTCCAAGCAGATGTTCAGATTTTGGGTGCAAACATGTCTGCTCTTGGTCTGTCACAGAAACCTATATATGTGCATTGTAAGTCTTTCTCTCTCTCTAGCAAAATCTTTTCTCTTTTGCTACTTGAAATTCCTGTAGACACCTATTTTAGGAGTTACTAATATCTGTACTACTATGAATATAAAAGCCTCGGATAGATCTACCAATTCCCATTTCCCACCCATGCCACTTGCCCTAATCCACACTAATGTGGGTATGGATCATGGAAAAGTAACTCATCTTTTAAGCAAGTTGGATTAAATTTGGTGTTGCTGTCAATTGGCTCACTAACAAAAGGAGAGTATTACAAACTAATCTCGACTCTTTCAACCCTTCCCAACTTGCTGCTTTAATAACTGCTGCATCAATTTTTCCAGTTATGATGCTGGCAGCAACACACCTGTCACTGTTGACATCATTATAGAACTCATGGTAGATTTTCCCAGCTTCACTTATTTTCTTTGTCAAATGTATTCTTAGTTTGTGCTTCTGTTACTTTGTTCTGTATTCAACTAGTTGTATGTTTGTTAATTTATATAGAAAACCTTTATGTGGAGTGAATGCTAATGAGTTTTAAGTTCAATTCTTGAATATGTCAATCTAGTGCCAGTTTTGGATCTCCTGACATCATTTTTTTTCTTTGTGATATTAACAAAGGTTTTTTTTTTTCTTTCTTTTTTTCTTTCTATCAAGTAGGGCCAGAATTTCGTTATCAGTTCTCTAACTGATATCTTAGTTCATTTTCCCCCTTAATTATATTATCGAGCCCGTTGTTTGTCTTTTATTTGACTGCACCTATGCATCTTATCATTGAACCATCCATTTTTTCCATGCTTACTTGATTTGCTTTTTATTTAAACAAATAAAACGATTGGTATTTGATTTTACAAACACAATATTTTCTTCACATTGCTGACATTCTTATGTATTAGCAGAATAATGATAAAATACTAAAAAAAGTAAACTAAAAAGATCCAGGTTTAGGTCCAGATCATGGGTCAGTAATGCATGAGTGGAATTGTAGTAGTATTATATTGTAGCTAAATTTAGTAATAACTAGGTAAATGGACAGGGTTAGGTTAGACTTTGGTTTGGTAGATAGTAGATGGATTCTTTCAACCACTTCCATTTTGATGCAACACATACCCACCCATTTGCCACATCTAGATTCAGACATGAGTTGCTTCTGCTAGCTGAGGTGATTTTGTTATATGTTTGATGTGTTTGGTCTATTTCGGCTCATTTGCTATTATCAGGGAGTTTTTGTGCCTAATTGATCTATTTTCTCATGTCTGGTCCAATCTGTTAGAAATACTCATTTATACAATTCGGCCTGCTGCTGTATATTTAACTCAGCGAGCATTGGAGCTCAATTCAATGGTTTAGGCATAAGCTCAATGGGTGAAAATTTTCTTCCACTTGTAATCTTTTAATTTGACAGGCTAGCGTGAAAAAGGTTCACACTTTGAGCATTTTATTAAAATAGAGAGGCAATGGAATAAAGTCTTCCTTAGATAAGAAATTAATATCGAATTTGACATCACATGAGAAGTTGAGGAATTTTTTTGGTTGGTACAAGATGAGCCTCTTCTTCAAGTTGAGGAGGCATTGGCCTTCGGGCATGCTTAGTTATTGCTTTTGAGTAAAATAATTCTTTGTAACATAAAAAAAAAACACTTGGGTGATTTTAACTGGTCAATGATCTGAGTGGGGGTATTCAGTGTGCATTTCTTGTTCATACAAAGCTTTTGCCAATTACCTTTTTACATGGGGAATTGGTTCATGTGTCTGTTCCATACCACACTAGGATAGTATCTCACCTTCAACCACATAAGCATATACGTTGTTAAGTAACTACCAACAAAAAAAAAAGACAACTCGCATTTTTCTTTTTAAATTTTATCTCGACTTTTTATCTTCTTGAAAGTCTCCTGCAGTCCTTCCCTTATGTGCGAAAAGATCAAGATACTAAAGTGACAGGCTGCCCCTATGCAACAAGTTTTAAAAATTAGAAAGCATTTTGATGGGTGATTTTCTTTTGCAGCTGTGCATGAGACTCCACATAGAAATGAGAATGATGGTCTCGATACCCTTGAAAGCATTCCTGATGCAGTTCCAGTTGTGTTCACAGAACCTCCCATTGAAGATCAACTGGCATACCACACTCTATGGCCAGAGTCTCACAAACTTTATGGTCATGGGAATGAGTTGTTTTCTTTATGCTGTGATCATGAGGGAAAGCTTGTTGCTTCATCATGCAAGGTAGATTTATCTTCCAATACCATACTGCTAAATTTATTTAAATGATTTGGCAAACTCATCACAATGTCATAGGGCCTAAATTTGCCAGTAGTTAGGTGTCATCTTTAGTTCAAACACTATCCTGCATAGTTCTTTCCTTGTTTTGGCATGGGCAAAACAATGCTTATATCTGGTTTTTTTTTAGTCTCTCTCTTTACAATATATTATCATATTTTGGTTTGATTCAGCTTCAACAAATTCGTATATTTGGAAAGATTTGGAATTGCATTGGTCATAGACTATTCAGCTTTGGATGTTTATAAGAAGTTGTTTTTGGGCTATTATGTTTCTGGTAGGAAACATGTTTAGGGAGTAAATAATGAATCTCTTTTTTTTTTTTTGACTTGACAAGGAGGAGAGGGGCCTCAAACTTGGGACTTTCCGACTTTGCCCAAGTTGAGATATGAACTAACAGCCACGCTAAGCCTGTGGGTGCTTAATGAATCATTTATTAGATACTTAGAATTACATTTTAGAGGTGTCTACTGGCTGCAATTGATAAACATTTTAGGATGTTTTTATCATTGGTTTCGAAGTAACAATTATTGCATCTTACTTTGGCTGATATTCTGGTCAGCCAGAAAATGGTAATGTTGGGACCACTTAAACAAGCATATGGGAACCCCTAAAAAGCACAAAGGGGGAAGTTCTTTTATTTGTACGATATCTTGGAGACATATGCTTTCTCTGCATGAAATTAAATGACTGAAACAGAGGGTGTCATATTGTCAGAATAAATTCATACAAGCTATGAGAGGCACCTATTGGGAACACCATGAATGACTGTTTATGTAATGATACTGAATTCTTCAGTGGCTTACCTTTTGTATTATATGGGCTATGTCTTGATGGTTGCTTCTGATATTACCTATTTTGCAAATTGTTGACACAATAACAGGGAAACATACAGTTTCAGAGAGAAGATATCCACAGATTTGATGCTTGGTAAAATGCATGCCCTTAGAGTGCACCCATAGACACTATACCACTGGTATTATTGACCTAAGTGTGCAGAGTTTCCTTGTAAAGTGCAGTGGCCCATTATGTGGTCTATTGCATCTTAGGGATACATTTTAGAGGATGGTTCCATGTAGAGAATGAAGCACTTGCTTGAAATCAAGTGAGGCCTACTTTTTTGCTTTAATGTGTTTAGCGAGATGATTGAATAACTTAAAAGTAACTATTAAATGAGCACATTATACATCATGCAAGACATTGATTTTCTGTAATTTCAATGGTTTTCCAGGAAGCTCAAATATTTGGTTTCTAATTTTTCTCTATGGAACCAATATGTGCTGCATTCAGGATCTACTTGGGAGTTGCAAATCATTGCTCATGATTGTATGTCTTGCAGGCCCAATCAGCAACAGTAGCGGAAATATGGCTGTGGCAAGTGGGTTCATGGAAGGCAGTTGGTCATTTGCAGTCTCATAGCTTAACAGTGACACAGATGGAATTCTCTCATGATGACAATATGCTTTTAGCTGTGTCCAGAGATCGACAATTTTCCATTTTCACAATCCAAAGAACTGGTATTTCTTAATGTGCATTTACACACTGGCTCTTGATGCTGTGCCTTTTCACTCAGAAAGTTAATCATGTGTAGAATATTGAATCTTATTGGTGAAAAATTAATAATGAAAATATATAAATAAGAAATGCATTTCTTGGGAATGTAATTCTGCTATTTATCCTCCACACCTGGTAAATGGATTGATTAATTGCTGTATTGCTTTATTGGATCCTTGGAATTGGATCTGTCTGATACTGATGGTTTTGAGATAAAATGGGAATATCCAATTCTTATTAATGACGTTATATTTGGGAATTTGCATTTATTTGTGTGGTTAGCCAACAAATTTGCACTGAAGTGAACGGCAAGTGTAAACTATTTGTTACGGCTTCTTTTTCTCCTATTGAACTGTGAAATATAGGGTGAAGGCATAGAATCCAGCAGCTGCAGAACTTTAAGATATTGCCAGTAATGCACTTTTTTGCATACATGGATGATTTTGTTTCTGTTATTCAGAGATTACTTATAGTATTGTATCTTCTGACACTTCAGAAAGATGGTTATTTTTCAAAAAATTTCTGTCAAAATGTTACATTATTAAATAATATGTCCATTTCATTTTCCCATTCTTGAATTTGTGAGACTGACAGATTACCACTGTGAGTGAATGGACCAGGTTGATTTGGATATATGATGGAATTTTTTTATGTCACTGTCGATTCGTCTAAATGTCTAATGCATCATGAATAATGAAACTTCACAATATTGATTGCCTTCAATTTTTTTTTTTTTATTTGTACAGGCAAAAATGAGATTGGTTATCAGCTTCTAGCAAGGAAGGAGGCACACAAAAGAATTATATGGTCATGTTCTTGGAATCCATTTGGTTATGAATTTGCAACTGGTTCAAGGGACAAGACAGTGAAGATCTGGGCCGTAGAGAAAGAATCTTCAGTTAAGCTGTTGATGACTCTTCCACAATTCAATAGCAGTGTTACTGCTTTATCTTGGGTTGGCATTGATCGTCAAAGAAATCATGGGTTTCTAGCAGTTGGAATGGAAAACGGACTAATTGAACTGTGGAGTCTTACAGTCAGAAGATCAGAGGATACATCACCAGTCGTAGCTGCTATTCTGACTGTACGGCTTGATCCCTTCATGTGCCATGTTTCTTCAGTGAACCGTGTGTCATGGAGAAACCACGAAAAGACTGAAAATTCCAAGAGTTTGCAACTCGCAACTTGTGGAGCTGATCAGTGTGTGAGAGTGTTCGACGTGATTATTAATTAATTGCATAAACCTATCTGTACCTATAGGCAATTTTGTAATGGCATTTATAAATTAATCAATCTAGGATCAATGAAATATTTTCTTTCTATATGAAAACTTGATCAATGATGATGAATTTGCATTTGAAAAAAACCCAGCAGTTGTTTAAGACTAGGTCTGTGTGGTGACAAACTTCCTATGGTAGGCAGATTACATGAGGTTATGAAGAGTCCTAATCTCATATACCGACTGAAGAAGGCAGTTAATAGCTTAGCTAGACACGGAGATGGTAGTGGTAGCTCTGGTGTGCTTATCACGAAGAAAGCTTTCCATGATTGTGTTGTAACGTAATAACCAAATAAAACGCCCAGCTTGTCTTACATTTCTAGCACGACATTAGCAATTGTAGGCGCCGACAGGCCTGACATTTTTCTGTATTCTTTCTTAGAAGCACGCCCAGATGTGACCTTTTCAAGTTTTGAACGTTGAATGTGGAGATTGTCAAATAAAAAATATCAAATTATTATTATTATTAATTATTATTATTCTGAAAATAATCTAGATTTAAAATATTTGAAACTCCTCTTGAAATTACTAATGCATAATTTGATATCTGATCTTCAATAATAAAAATTAAAATAAATTTTCAATAAAAGATAATCGAAAAATATATGATCTGATAATAAATTTAATTTTGATTTCTTTTTATGATATATATATAATTATATATATATATATGTAAATTCCATTTAAATTTCATATAATTTATGCACAAAAGTTTATTATTAGTATACAACATAACAGATTATAAATCAATAGATAGATCTATAGTTCTATACTCATATCAAAGTGATCTAAATCATAAGGCATGGAAGCAACCATAAAGTATCACCATTTAATATACAAAAATGGGTGCAAATTGAACGGTTGCCTTTGACAATTGTATCCTTTAATTCTTAAATCAGATTGCTTTCTTTCAAGAAAACATTGACTGAAATTTTGGCAAGAAATGTGTAGAGTGGAGTCAGCAACAAGTCCTAATTTTGCTTAATCCAAAGACTTTTTAGACAAGAAGGCAAGATCCCATAGCACCCATCAAAGGTAACAGCTTTTAACGAGTGGCGACAAATCAAAGTTTGCTAAAACACATGTTTATTCGGTCTAATTACCCCCTTCCCACCTCGGAAACCTAAAACCTTGGACACTTAGAACATGGTTTAACAGCTAACATTAACCACTGTCATAATAAAAACACAAAGAATCTAATGCTTTGCGGGGCCCCTGCAATTTCAGACTCGCTGGGTACACGAATTGCTGTCTCCAGTTCTCTTTCTTTATTATGCATGATTTTTAGATTTATTATCTATAACAACATTTGTAATAAACAATTCATTCTCTAACTCTACTTAATTTTAATCTTCAACTTAATTAAATTTGGCAATATAAATTTTTATTTTCACTTCAAATGATTTTAAGCGATATTTTTTTATATTTTAATATTTTATTATCTTATTTTATAATTTTAGTATTAATATAAATATAATAAAGATTCTTATAAATATTTGTGATATGAAATAATTTGGACTTTTATAAAGAAAATTAATATTAGGTTCAAATTTGATCTCATGAGCTAAGGGGGAAAAAAAGGCAATTGGATTTTGTATATTTGCCACTGAATTTGTTGTGTTGTTCAAAAACCCTTTTTTAAGCATAGTAGAGTGAGTAAATTCCAACGGTTGATATGATTCAAATGATGTAGAATTTTGATAAAGTTGGTGTCGTTTTCAAAGAAAAAAAATAATGGGTATGATTCCATACCATGAATTGAGTCCCATATTTTGGGACAAGTATTTCATTTGGTCTATGAGCAATCCTAAACTTGCATCTAACTTGGATGCATAAATCTCTTTCTCTCCTCAAAGTTTGGCAATAGCCATTCCTACGTAAGCATAGAAGAAGATGATATTTGGAGAAGATAAATATTTTTTATAAGAAAAATAAGTGAAAGCTAATGCTCCAAATACGCACAATATTAAGCATATAAACCAATTTTCACCTTAGAAATTGTTTGATTCGCGAAATTAAATAATATATATATACATATAGGTAGATAGAGATAGAGAGAGAGAGAGAGAATACTTATTTTACAGAATAAAATAAAACTATGAAATATTCTGACCCCTTTATTAGACTCTATTAGGTGTATATACTTCAACTTACAATAGAATCAAATTTAAATTCCCCACTCTAATACTTGAAAACAAAACAAGAGTTAAGCTCATTTTAAAGAGAAAAAGAAAAGCTTAGACTACAGAATTCTCTAACTGCTCTCTTATTCTTTATTTTCATGAAAGCGAGATGTTCCTTTACATCTATGATAGAGTATATGCACAAGTTATAAGGGAAAACTCTCAATAAGATTTCCACAAGAACAGATAAAAAGAACTGGAGGACATAAAACATCTCTCTGTTAGAACATAGATGTTGCTTCTGCTGCATATCTGAAAATCCAACTGCTTCTTAAAGAATATATGGAGATCAATTTCAAATGGTTCAGCCAAAGGATTGCCTCGGTGTTTAGTCAGAAATAATAGAATACTCTTGTCAATAATTTTCCTCAAGTAAACTTTCCAATAACAGGATCAGCTCATAGAAGAGACCTACAACAAGAATTTTAGTAAAATGTAGGCCACAGGGAATCCAGTATCACACGAACCAAACATCTAAAACATAGATTTGATTGCAAGCTCTTACCACTTTATATAAACATTTATTCAGTAACTGATATATGAACTGCACAGCACACATATATGAAGTTTGATGTTTTACAGTATAATCCCAGACTGCTTTCACTTCCTATCACAGTAACAATATGATATACAAGGAGTAAAGATGAGCAAAATTCCTTATTTTATACCACAAATACATAGTAACAAACCAATACCAATAGAAAGACAGTTGCTAAACAGAAAATTAAAGATATAAACCACACCCTTTTTTCAAAATTGTTTCTCCTTTTCTCTTTTACTGATAAGTTTATATTGGCTGTGAAGTTCGAATCTGCTGCTTCTTGTTGTCAGAGGGATGATGAGCAGAATTTTCCGGCAATACTACAGCTGCAGCTGCAGTCATAGTTTGGTAATGGGAAGGCATTGTGGGTGCAAGAGGCTGAGTATAGTATATCTGAGCATGAGCAGGATCAGCAAACTCATATGCATAATTAGCAGGGCCAGCAGAAGTAGGAGCAACAGACTGAGATGGGTGATGAACTGGGGTGTAACCTACGTACTGCTGTTGATGCTGGCTAGAAGGGACCTGAACTAATTGTGGTGTGCCAGTAGTTGTTGTTCTATACATGCCTGCAGCGGCCATTTCAGGTTTAGCAATTGGAGCATTTCTCATGGGATTATAATTTGCAGAAGAAGCTACCATGGTAGGATTAGGAGGTGTTTGGGGACGGGTTGTAGGTGTGGTCTCACTGATATTAGATTGCTGCACAGGCATATTATAAGCCTGTGGTTGTCTTGCAGGCACATAATACACTGGGTATTGCTGATCGAGCTGGTGATGATGTTGATGATGATGCTGGTGATGGTGTTGCTGCTGGGAAGGGTATACAGGGTAATATGCCGAGATAGGCACTGCCCCTGTAGGGTGATGTTGAATGTAATGAGCACCAGCATGTATGAATTGTTGTGGTTGCTGTTGTTGTTGTTCAAATTGAGGTTGCAATACATACCCAGAATCCTGAACCTGTTGCTGAATTTGAACCCTGGGATTTGGATCAGAGACATTGATCTTAGGATCAACAGGATTAGTAGGAACTCTGCTAACTCCAGAGGGCATTTGCATAACCTGATCTTGATAAATCATAGGTTTTTGACGATTTATAGTATTGCTAAGGCTACTATCACTGAAACATTAAAACAAACACCAAGAACCCAATTCAAATTCTGATAATTTCTTTACAATGGAAATGGAATTAACAATGTAAAAAATATCACTCAAATATAACACATATCAAATGCAAAAAAAAAAAATGGAAGAGTGATGGTATAAGTACCTTGAAACTGAATCTGGAGAAGGTAAATCAACAGCACCGCCGCTGCCGCTACCACCACCACTCGACTTCTGTTGTGTCTGAGGAACCAGTGTCTGTGGCTGTGTTTGAGGTGGAGGCGGCTTTCTATAACCAACTGGAACCCCATGGTCCAATCTCTCATCATCAGAGAAAATCCGATTCTGGTACTCACCAACTACCACCGGAGAGCCCACTGGCACACCCGATATAGTAATTGAAACTGGCATCGGTGGCGGCGATGATAGAACCCCAAAACCTTCATCTTGCTTTTGCCCAACACCACCACTACCCCCACCAACACTAATTTGAGCAAACTGCTCGTCAATACCCACTAGCTTCTGATCATACAAAATCCCTCTAACCCCTCCACCTCCACCCCCACCACCACTACCACCACTATCCTCCACATGAACTCTTATGGGAGGCAAATTCGCAAGCGAAGGAGAAGAAGAAGTAGATCCAAATGACGAAGTAGTCTCCAACATCGGAGAATCCGGTACAGAATGGACATCCTGACCTTGCTTCGCATTTTTCTGCGACCCCTCCACATCTCTAACACCACCACCGACTAAATCAAGATTATTGTTCCCATTTAGACCATCATCATCGAGACCCAGCAAGCAATTGACCGAAGCAGAATCAGAAAACCCACTATTCAACAACCCAGTTGCCCCATTCAACGCATTCAAGAACCAGTCTTCAGACTTGGCACTACTTTCCAGAATCGGCATTGACTGCGAAGAATCCGGCTTCAACGGGAACAAAAACAAACGCAGCCGCGATGGTTTCGAAGAATTAGCAGCGTTATTATTAGTACGGTCATACTCATCGATCATATTGTCCAAATCTTCATCTGTAGTTACCGAAATTAGAGAATCCAAGTCTTCGCTGGGGAGCTGATACTTAAGAGTGAAAGGGCGGCCATTAAGCAGAGTATTTGATAGCCTAGAAGATAAAGAAGAAAGAGTGCTGTGGCGGTCAACAACAACGATGCGGGTATCACCGCCGACGTAGCACAACGACTTGTCGTGAGGGCGAGGCACAATATGGCCACCGTAAGAACACATAAGACGGAGCTTGGAGGAGAAGGGAGGCGGGTCATCGAAGTATGAATCTGTGGTGCGGGAGCGAGGGGAAGAATCGATGGAATCTGGGTAGGTTGCGGGTGCAGAACTCGTGGTGGTGGCAGCGGCGGAGAGAGGTGGAGCTGGTGGGGGTTGAGGTGGTGGGGGTGGGTCCATGAGGGTGTGAGCTGGGCAAGTGAAAGGTACGCGAGTAAAAGGAGAGAAAAAGAGGGGAATTGTATTTGTGGGTCTTGATGCTTTTATAGCTCTCCTTCACTCTAAATTAAATTAAAATTAATAATTTTATAATTTAATTTAATTTGAAAAATATAATAAATTTAATTTAATTTATGATTTAAATATTTTTTTTATTTTAAATTAAAATTATATATATATATATATATATATATATATATATATATATATATATATATTTGATTTTATTTTATATATAGTCATATATTTTTTTATTTTAATATTAATTTAAAATTTTAAAAAATATCATTCATCAAAATTAACTAAATATAAATAAAAAATATATAATTTTTTATTTTTGATATGTTAATTAATGTAATAAATATATTTTGAGTTATACAATATTAAATTATTTCTGAAATTTTTTATTATAAATTTTTTATCCATATTTTTTTAAAATTTATAATAAAATAATCATAATTTATAAAAAAAAAATTAATTTGAAACTAATAAACTAGAGATATTCAAACCGAATTAAACTAAAATCGAACAGACAATTTAATCATAATAATAATTTAGTTTATTTAAAAAAAAATTAAACTAAAAATATTGATTTGATTTTATAACAATTTGATCAAATCAAATCGATGTTACCCCTATTATTTTCTACTTCATCTGTTTTATTTTTATTTTTATTTTAATATTTTATAATTTATTTTGTATAAATATTTAAATTTATACTATTATTAATGTCTATTATTAAATTATATTAAGTGTATTGTTATTTGTATTTGATTTCATTTAATAATATTTTATAAGATGAGATTACTTAAAAAATGTGTTACAGTTTAATTTTTATTAAAGTTAAATTTTAATAAATTATTTTTTTTTTAATTTTAATATTAATATTTACAATAATACATTTTCATTGTATTTTTTTTTTATGTTTTAAACTTAATCAAATTATATTTTAATTATTAAAATTTGAAGTCAAAATACTTTAAAATATTAAAATCTTATTTTTCTTCAATAATGATAATATCAATATTAAACTTTTTAGTTGTAAAATAGTAAAATTAAAAAGGGTTACTTATTATTTTTCCCCTTAAAATGATTAAATACACTAATTTTTTTTTAATTTTTTAAAAATATATTAATTTTCTTTGACTAATATCCCGTTATACTAGTGCCTATTTCGTCCAATTTTTTCGTTATCAATCCTAAAATAGTCAACAATTACAGTAAAAAAACACAAATTCTCTTATCCTTTATTTTTAATTAATTATATTCTACTTTTACTTTAAAAAATATTTTTTAGGGCTATAAAATTTATTTTTTAAAAATAAAAAATTAACAAAAATATTTTTTTATTTGTTATTTTTTATTTTTAAAAAATAATTTAAGATAAAATTAAATTATTTCTTTTAAAAGTTATAATACAAGTAAAAAATTAACTTTCATATTTTTGATAAATTTAAAAATTAGAAGTAAAAATATTTTTTTAAAAATATTTTTGTTCATTTTTTATTTTTATTTTTATTTTTTATTTTTTTAAAAATAAAATAAAATTATTTTTATTAATTTTTATTTTTAAATTTGTTAAAAAATATGAAATTATATTTTTTAACTCTAAAAATATTTTTTAAAAGTAAAAAATATAATATAATTAATTAAAAATAAATAATAAAAAAATTTCTATTTTTTTTACTGTTCTTATTGATTATTTTAAAATTAATTAACGATAAAATTAAAAAAAATATATATTAATATATTATGATATTTATCAAAAAAGAATTGATATATTTTTAAATTTATAAAAAAAATAATTAATATATTAGATCATTGTAAAAAAAAATAGTAATTAATCCTATTAGTAAAATTTGATGTATAAATTAAATTCAGATAAGACATACAGTATTATGATGCGTGTGCGCGTGTGGCTCTAGCTGTTTTCAAATAAAATTTAAATTATATAAATATAATATAAAAAAAGTAAAACAGAGAAAGTGAAAGAATGATTGCGTCACCTGTGGGTGTGTTGGCCTAAGTTGCGGCCCAGACTGCGTTTCGCTTGAGTGTAAGTTATGGTAAGGTAAAAATACAATTAATTATTATTGTATTTATTTAAGTAATATATTTGTTAATATTAGAAAACGCGTTTTCTAAACGTCATTTCCTTTTTGGAAATGACTTCTTTAATAATAAATTTAAATTTATTTCATTTACATTACCTATTTGCTATCTCATCTCTTCAATTTCTATTTTTATAATGCTAATTAATTGATAGAGGCTCATGATTTATCATATTGCTGTTGATATAATAATTTAATAATCTAATTATTTATTTTATAGCGTATGAGATTTAAAAATTTAAATTATAATAATAATAAAAATTCCATCTAATATTTTAATTATTTTTTTTAAATTACTCGATATCGAATTAAAATTAGATAGAAACCAAAAAATTGAAATCAAATGGGATCTAGATAAGCAAAACTTTCTCAAAATATATTTTTTTTATTCGTAAAATTTTCAACTTGAAACCTTATTTAAGGAGAATTAATTTTTTATCACTCAAACCAACATGATTGATTAATTATTATTATTTAGAAATATCAATTTTCAATATTTTGATTTTTTAAATTTAAATTTTTATTATTTTATAAAAAATTATTACAATCAAGATGATAATAAATTTAAAAATGCTTCCAAAAGCATTAATCCAAATGTCTGAACAAATAAGCAAAGGAGTATAGTGACCCCAACTAGAGCCAATGGTAAATAAGCTGTTTTTTATTTCAAGTTTCAATTTTCCCCTTTATTGTTTTTAATCGGATTAATTATTTTTTATATATATATATAATAATTCAATATACTAAATTCTTTCTGATTTTTTAAAAATATATAAACTTCTCTTGATAAATATTATAATATATTAATAGACTCTTCCGTATAATTTTATCATTAGACAAAAGGGTGAGTGATCTAATAATATATTGTGACATTTGTCAGGAGGGAATTAATATATTTTTAAAAAGTCAGAAAAAACTTAATGTATTTGACCATTTTACAAAGAAAAATAGTAATTAATCCATAATAATATGATATATTATTTAATAATTATTTATGATATAAATATAATGATTAATTATTTAAATTATTAATATATATTATAATTAATATTTTGATTTATTATATCATCATTAATTAATTTATAATTTAATATAAAGTTAATTACTCTGAGATCTCTACATTTTAACCGATTATAGTAAAAAGTTTTTATGTTTTCAAAATTTTACTAAAAAGTTTATGTATTTTGGTTCCGTTAAAAAAATGAGATTTTTGTTAAAAAAATCCATTAAATCAAGTAAAAAGTCCATAATGTCCTTCATTTTTATTTTAATTTTCAATCCAATGCCACCAATCCATCAATTTCTCTTTCACTTTTAATTTCCTTTTATTATTATTATGGATAAACATCAAAATTAATTTTATTCTAATATTTCACTACAACATTTCAAATTTTGTAAAAAAAAAAAAAATTAGTGGCAACCCCATCCAGCAATTTGAAACTTACCTGAACCTTATATTGAAATAAAAAATAAAAGTTATGTACACCCTATACCAGTCTTCTGTGGCAGCCCCATCCAACGCAACATTGCTTGCGGCGGCAATTGAAAATCACAATCAAATCCAACACTAACAGCAATTGAAAACCACAAACCATTTTCACGGAGACCTGAAAAAAGCCTCTTGTAGATCGAAAGGAAGAAGAACAATGTCTAGCAACTATTATAAACAGAGATCAAACAAAAAGGCTTTTAAAGTTAGGGTTGATGCCTTTATCATTATCTACTATCACTACAAGCAAGGAGAATTTATAGCATTAGCAACTAAATCTTGCTTTTTCAATTCAATAAGAGAAAATTGGTATGAGCTCGAAAAGGATAGCATATCCTAGGCTAGGAGCTCTGGCTGGTGACGAAGCTAAAGCTTCACATCGAGAGATCGAAGAGCGGTTTGCGCTTCGTGCCTCAACTCCCTAAATAAATAGATGCTTAGATACTTGCAACTGAATTTATAAGTGAGGATGGACGAGAAAAGTGGCGAGAAGAAGAAAAACAGAGGAAGGAAGGTTGACTAACCAGTCTATTGCCTCCCCTTTCTACTTATAGACTGGTTCGTCGGCTGGACAACGAGCCAAGATCTGATTCACCAATCGACGAACCCATGCCTACAAGCCAGTTATTTTTAGTTCATTCCCATCCATGTCGAGTACTTCTTGAAGCATTCCTAAACCAATTTGGTTTGTTTATCAAATTAAATCAAATTTTACAAATTAGGCATCAAAATATGCAAAACCCACAAATTGTTAATACTTAATCCATTGAAAAAAAAGGGAAAAGGAGGCATTAACAAAAAAAAAAAATGATGGGTTTGATTATTGTGAAATGAAGAAGAAAGATAAATTATGGGATGGATAAATAATAGAGGTATTTTAATAAATGTTTTAATTAAAATTTGATTTTTGAGTCCTTAACTAACTGAAAAAGGGATAAAAATGAATGGAATGACCTCGTAGTCTAACGGAACTAAAATATAGAAATTTTTTAGTATAATTTTGAAAATATATGGACTTTTTAATATAATCGGCTAAAATATAGAGATCTCATAATAATTAACTATTTAATATAATAAATTAAGATTATTTAAAAATTCATCCATTATATAAGTGTCACGTCGTAAAAATGAAATTGACATATGACATCCATGTAGATACAATGGGATTGAAGAGGTTGTTATATTAAAAATACAGTAGTTCCTACAACAATCCCTACTATATTGCTATCTTAAAATTTTAAAAAATTTTGTAAAATTTTTTAAAATTCATAATATAATAATATTTATCATAATGAATCTAATGATATATTTTTTGTATAAAATAAAAATCAATAATCTATATTTAACACACATTTAAGATATATTTTTAGATTCATTTTATTTTTATTTCATACAAAACATATATTATTGGATTTATTATAATAAATACTATTATATTATGAATTTTAAAAAATCTTACAAAACTTTTTTAGGCTCTAAAATGACAATATAGTAGAGACTACTGTGTTTTTAATACAGCAGCCCTCTCAACTTCTGATCCAATTGAAAGGGTTATTGTGTATTTTTATATAATAACCTCTCATGTGTTACATTTTGAAGATTTTAAAAATTTTATAAAAATTTTTAAAAATTATAATTTGATAGTATTTGATACTATGAATTTAATGATATATTTTTTATCCTAAACAAAAATTAAATAAATGATATAAAAATACATTATAAATTTTATATATCAAATCTAATAGTTTAGATTTAACGCATTTATAATATATTTTTTACTATTTATTTGATTTTTATTTAGCACAAAAAATATATTATTGAATTTATTATATCAAACACTATCAAATTATAATTTTTAAATTTTTTAAATTTTTTAAAATATGGCACATAAGAAGCAATTGTGCAACAAATCTTCCCTTTCTTATTTCTATGAGGTTTGTTCATGTCTCCATTTTTCTTTTTTCTTATTTCTTTCTTTTTTATAAAATAAAAATTTTCATTTCATGGCATCAGAATTTTGAATAATTTTTGCACTTTGTGCATATGTAGATTTCATTGATCCATAAGAATATCATAATATGAATCTCACGAATAAAATTAATATATATATATATATATATATATATATATATATATATATATATATATATATATATATATATATATATATATATA
>CANXYC012113431.1:0-28383 GCA_948193065.1 Aleurites moluccanus | reverse complement strand
CACCAGTACAGTTTTGTTGCTTACTGGGAGCTTTGCCATGTTGTTGTCTCCTTGATTATTGAATCAAGAAAATGTTACAATATGGATTGGAGGACTTGTTTATTAGTCTTTAAGTGCGTGTGTATATATATGTTCTATTTTCATACTCCATAATAGATTAAAACTATATGTGCTTCCCTGTATTTTCAATTTCCTGCCCACAAATTCCTGCAATCATGCATGCAAACTGGATTTTGAGAATCATCATCGAGTACTTTAGCTCGCTTGAACCAGTGACATCACAATGGAATTGTGGGATCTAGTGATGATATCACATTTTTCAACTCTATTGAAACCTACGAGTATGAGTACACACTTCACACAGCCACACAGTAGTTTATTTCACCTCCATGTTTTGTTATTTTCTGGGTTTACTGGTTTTATCAGTAGTACTCTAACAACGCTTTGACTGAGAGTAAGTCGGGCAAAATTAAAGCAAAATATTGTACAAGTTAATTGAAATGAACTAGCTGTCATTAAAACTATATGTGCTTCCCTGTATTTTCAATTTCCTGCCCACAAATTCCTGCAATCTGCATGCAAACTGGATTTTGAGAATCATCATCAAGTGCTTTAGTTCAAACCAGTGACCTCCCAATGGGATTGTGGGATCTAGTGATGATATCACATTTTTCAACTCTATTGAAACCTACACAGTATGAGTACACACTTCACACACCCACACAGTAGTTTATTTCACCTCCATGTTTTGTTATTTTCTGGGTTTACTGGTTTTATCAGTAGTACTCTAACAACGCTCTGACTGAGAGTAAGTCGGGCAAAATTAAAGCAAAATATTGTACAAGTTAATTGAAATGAACTAGCTGTCATCCTATGAGCGACATTACAATGTGCATAGTGGTAAATCGATTTATGTTCTCATACAGTTAACTATAGCAGCTGGAACACAATCTGCATGATAATGAACAAACCTTATTTTCCTGAGCTAAAAAAGCATATTTGATATTCAAAAATGATGCTTTGAATGCATGGCAATGTCTGAGCATTTCTTTAAAATTTATTATGCAGACTTCATGACAGCAATGGAGCAGATATCTATTTGGCTTTTAACGCTCATAACTACTTTGTTAAAGTTTCAATACCCCTTCCACCATCAAAGAGGCATTGGTTTCTTGTGGTTAGCTTTTCTTTCCTTTCTTGCATATAATCCAAAGTTCTTGCTTTCTTTTTTTCACTGTTAAACTGCATATTTTGCAAATAAGCATTGTTTTGATAGTGTGCACGATATCTATTTGTTGGAGCTGTCTGTTCATTATTCAAACCAAACACGTTTATCTTACCTACTGAGACAATTCCAATGGATTACAAGTCCACTAGATCCAGCTGATCATTTAAGGTGGATGTTGATGACTGAGCTTTTGTAAACTATAATGCTAATAGGCAATGATGCTACTAGCAATGTGAAAATTAAAATATACATACAAGGATCTGCTGAATTGTACTAGTTTGAATGCAAATCTTCTTCCTTTTGGTTTCATACAAAATGCACTTGGCATGCTTAGAAACTTCACAGTATTCCTAACTAGTCTTTTTGGCGCTTAATTTATAATATTGGCATAGGTATGAAGCTTTGTAAGTTTCAAATTGAAGACTATGAAATAGAGTCAATATGATGCCATTCAACAGCTTGTTTTTGGGTTTGCTTTGTTGATCTTCTGTTATCTATTATCTATAGCTTCGATTTGAATCATCAGTTAAATGATTGTTGAATTGCAGGCAGATACCAATCTTAATTCTCCCGACGACTTTGTTCCTGAAGGTGTCCCAGGTATTGGAAATACCTATAATGTGGCTCCATACTCCTCGATTCTTCTTGAAGCTAAAATGACATAATTGCAAGCTGCTGACAGATGAATATTTGAAGTCACTTGAGCTGCTATGAAGCATCTATTGTCAGAAAGTTCTAAATTTCTACGCTTCCAGATCACAATTAAAGCTGGAGTGATTAATACTCCAAACCTCGATGAATCTAATAAGCAAGATCTGAGCAGGCTAACACTTTATTATTGATGCCTTTTGCTGTATGCTTGCTTTTTTGTTACACCATTAGATGAATGATTTCAACTTGTGCTGCGAACGCAAGTGTTATCATAGGTACAACGCATCTTATGCATATACACACTGTAATTGGAGACTCGCAATGTTTCGAGGAATAAAAAGTCGTTATATGCTAATTTTTTTTTTTAATCAAGTTCAACCAAAAATAAAAACAATGAAAAAACACTCCGATAAGGTTGCTGTGAGATATTAGTGGAGGAAAAAGAAGAAACCGAATTAACAACCAAAGCTAACCAAGTTTTTCTTAAATAATTCTTTCGATTACCCATTATACAATCAGAACCGGCAGTATATTGGAGTTCGTGCGGCACAATATAGCCGCGTCAAGCGAGCGAAGCCGTAAATGGCTTGGAAAATGCTATTTAAGTGTAGTTTGTCATTTTTAGCTGCTCATCAATTATTCTATTAGCTTTTTATAGAAACGCTCTCGATATTAAATTATATATATATAATTTTTTTTTTGGTTTTACAATATTTGTTATTTAGTTGTTGTAATTATAATTTTTAACAGTTTAGCAAAATTACGTTATACTACAAAATTTACTTACAAATTTTTAATAATTATATATTTTAATTTAATTTTCTATAATATTTTTCTGTCATTATATTTTGGTAGTAAACTAAGGAAATATTTGTATTGAGAGATTTACTGTGAAAATTTAAATAATTCATAAATTTATTCAAATTCAATTGTTTAGGTAATGAAAAAGAAAATAAAATTTATAGATTAGAATTAAAATTCTACTTAAAAGTTAATTCAGAATTTTCATTTTATTTAATTTTTATTTTTTATAAATCACATTATTTTTTTTTAATATTTTGACTATTAATATTTTTTTTTATAAATAATATAATATATAAAAATATATATATAATAAAAAATAAAATATCAAATAAAATAAAAGATTAAACTTTTAAGTTGTATTTTGATAAGTTTTTCATTTTAACAAATGAGATGCTAATTTCAAATTTATGGATTCAGTTCTCATATAACTAAGAGAAGTTAAATAAATTTCATGAATTTCACATCCCTTCGAGGCTTCGACTCGTACAAGACCTACGAAATTGCATTGTGCGGAAAAAAAAAATTAAGATATTACAGGTGTACGACTGATGAAACATTGGAATCTGAATCAGATGCAGAAGGGTGACCCACAAACCCATTGTCACAGCCAAACAATTACTGTAACCAATCGATGCGTCTCCTCCTGAAACAAGCAACCAATCTTTGCAATTTGTACCTTTTGTAAAAGTAAAAACCTTTTGAGTTAAGGCAGTGGACTTTAGTTGCCCTATTCATATGCTTAGGTTCGCATTGAGTCCACATTTTTTAACTCACAAAGAACCAGTCCACTGCCAGCAAATGTCTAATGGCTACAATTAATGATATAGCCTTTTATTAACCAATAATAAAGCCTTTAGTTTAGCCTATTAATATGTTAGAAGAGTAATCACCGCCTTCTTTGAGCCTTGATTGTGGGATTTAGGTATATCTAGTATTGTGTTTATCTGTTTTTAAGATGAGGAATTGTTAGATAGACTTAGCCGACACGTCAATGGTGTGTGTCTATATAACAGTAAGATGGTCATATTTGTCCAGTTTTCCCATATCATATTAATTTCAATCAATTGATTCAATTAAAAATAAATTATTCACGTTGGAAACTCAAGATTAAAATATTTATAAATAAGAAAAAAAAAATCATTTATTAAGATTTCAAAAAATTCCAACCCTGATTAATGATATATTAATTGTATTAAATTTAAACATGTTACTTCATATCAAATTTAAATTTTCACACCTCGTAAATCTTGTATAGACACTATTTAATTAGGATGGATGATCATATGATTAAGAAAAGCATATGTTGTGGGAATTAATATCTTTGTATGCAGCTGGTCATGCGGCAAATTAAAGGAAAAAAGGCTGGAAAATGGTGAAGCTGAATATGGGAATGTTTAATAGAATTGGGCTCTGCATTTTCATATTTTGTTCCCACATGAGGAATAAGTACAAATACATCAGAATTTGATGCAGTAATTTTAAGCAAACTGAAAAATAGTTCACAGCATTTTGTCACAATATATAGATCAGTTTTGCTTGTTTTTGTATAGGAATTAGGACAACAGGGCAGGTGTCATTTGAGCCCGTATGATTATGAAGTTAACAATTGTTGTAATAATGAAATAATTAGGCAGCGATTGAGTATCTTATCCAATAATATGACATGTTTAATGGCAGATTATTCGCTGGGGGGTGATGAAACTCTGCTAGCTGATCAGGACCCACTATGAGGTGTCTTTGTTAATTGTTTAGCAAGCATATGAAGAAGAATAAGCAGAACCCATATTTTTATTCTTACTCGAATCAGCAAGTGGCCACTACCTCAATTCAAATTTCTTTTTTTCTTTCTGTAAACAACAATAATAACAATTGAACATGCCAGTTTTTTTCTCTCTTTTCTTTTTAAATATTCTTTATATTTTTCATTTTATTGCATGTCCCATAACTTCAATTATTTTATTACATGTAACATAACTTAACTGCAAAAAATTATTTCTTTTAATATATTTTTGATAAATTTTTCATGTATATAGCTCGAATTGAAAAATTGACAACCTTACAATTTTAAAAATAATTTCAATATCACTTAGTGAAAAATTATATATCTCTTTGACAATACAAGTTTGTTGGACTATCACAGTTTTTCTTATTTCTTTTTCCTTTTTTTTGGGAAAAAAGAGCTAAAAAAATCTATAATTGCTAAGGCCATCTCATTACAATTGGAAAACAGAACATACATAACCAGTTATAGGAAGATTGGCAATAAAAATGAGGTGTGAAAAATTTTTTTTGGTACACTAGAAAAATTAATTTCGGTTTGAATGGTTTGTCTTTAATCGAATCAAAAAGATAAACTTATAACCATGTATGAAAACTAACATATGATATTTTACTTTACTGCTAAATAAAAAAATTTAGAAGAAAGTGGATGTATATGTAGAAATTGGGTTAGCAAGTTTTTTTTTTCTTTTACCAAGATATTATGTTATTATATATCAAATATAATTATATCAAATATTAATCTTATTATTATTATTATTATTGAGATAACGAATCTAACTATATATCCTTTGAAGTATTTAATGTATATTATAAGTTGGCTATCATTAATTTTTATTTAAAATGTTAATTTTAATATTTTCTATTATAAATGAATTTTAAATATATTTTTTCAAATATAGTAAATATATAAAAAGTCACTTCCATTATATAAAATTACATTAGAGTTTTATTTTAATTGATTTATGATTTTTTTTTTTACATATTTCTACTGGTAATTTTTTTAAAATAATAAGTCAGTTGCAAAAATGAAATAAATTTTTTTTCTTGCATAAATTAAAGTAAATTTGTAGATAAATTTTAATAAATTGTATTTCTTTTGGGTTAAGAATTTAGATTTTTTATATTTATAAAATTACTAAAGAAAAAATATCTAATATAAAAACAATATATTTGACTTGATAAATAATAAAATATATTTAAAAAAAAAATGATGTGTTTCCATGTAATAGTAAAGTTCTAAAAAAAAAATTGTTAATTGGAGTATGGGAATCAATATTTTAGAACAATATTTTGGTTCTCTTTTGTGCAATCTAACACTGAAACTTATATCCCTTTGTTGTTTGTTAAGTTAGAGGCCTTTGAGATTTGATGGGAATATTTTTTTGAGAGATCTGATGGATATTTTGAGAATGATAGAAATTAATCTAGGCAGATGTATTTTTTACTGTATTTAATTATTAAAGCATGAAACTTGAGAGTGTGAATGAGTTAATATATGCATTTTCAGATGTAAACAAACACAAACAAAAAAGAGTTATGCATTTTCAGATGTAAACAAACACAGATAAAAAAGAGTTGCTATGTATTTTCAGATGTAAAAATGGAAAATTAAGTTGTGTGTCTTTTGCTTTAAAACTTCTTAGAGGACATCAATTCCTCAACACAATTAAAATCATTAATTAATATAGCAAGAGGAAAAAATTTCCTTCCAAGTTTAAATACCCATTTCCTTTTTTTTAGATTAATTTAATTTTGTCTAATATTCAAACTCGAAATCTAATATCTTCTATTACGACTATAATATTATTTAAATTAAAATTTGATTAATAATTATTAATTTAATTACATCATAGAGTTTAAGTGTATTGTAATATTATACAAATAAAAAAAAATTATTAAAAAGATTAAATTAAACATAGTAAGAATAAAAAAAAAAATTCTTATATTGTGAGCTAATTCATTTGAAATTTAGTTAAAATTTAATGTGATTACTGAATTTATTTATATGTGAATTTACTCGGACTAATTTAAAATTTAGTTGAATTTTAATGTGGTTACTTAATATTAGAAGATTTAAAAATAGAAATTGTTTGACTTAACTAGATTCCGAAGTGCTCGAGATGTTAGCAAAATACAAACGAGGTTTGGTAGACTTAGGACAATTAAATAAAATAGGAACGTAACAAATAATAATATTTTAATTTTAAATTTTTTCAAGGACCAAAACAATCTATAAACCCATTTAATTAATTTAAATTATGATTAATAAGTCTAAATGGTTGAATCAACAACGTGCCAATCATAACGGTAAGCAGAATTTTTGTTCATAATAATATTAGAGAGATTTTAATTTATAATTTTTTTCAAAGAAAATAAAAAATTAATGTTAATTAATTAATTTAATTATCTAAATTATAGAGGTATTTAAATTTATTTAAAATATATATAAAATATAATTTAAAAATATTAAATAATTTTTTAAAATTTAAAAATAAAAAAAAAATTAAATATAATAATTATTTTAAAATAAAATTTTTAAAACTCTATTTTCAAAAATTTTACTTAAACACCTGTAAAAAATACATCACAAAGACACAAAACTAAGGAAGAAAGTGGAGAAACTTCAGCTGTGATGCCAAACAGCTTAAAATCGACGCGTTTCATATTAGAATCATCAAATAATTGAAAAGTAAATTCTGCGGTTCAGATTATTTTATCATAACCACGTGTAGCTCTTTAATGCATTTGTCTTATTCAAAATTAAATTGAAATTACAATTTAAACCTAAAGTAAATAAGGGATTAAACAGTAATTTAACAGTTTCAGAAGGCGAGGAAAGAAACAGGAAATTATCTTTATGCTGCTTCATTGTCTATATAAATACCACCTCTCCACTCTTCTCTCTCATCACTTCTCCACTCTCTCTCTCTCTCTCTGTTTTTGGCTTTCATTGATTCGAAGTTACTGAGTTTGATCTACAATGGCTAGGAACAGTCTTGTAACTTTCATGCTTTTGGCTCTCTTTGCTTCGGCGGCTCTCGGTCAGGCTCCTGGAGCCGCACCGACTAAGTCGCCGTCGGCTGCACCTGCCCCTAAAAGTGTAACACCGGCTCCTGCTCCTAAAACCGTGGCTCCTGCTCCTAAAACCGTGACTCCGGCTGCTGCTCCGACTCAAGCTCCACCTGTTTTGTCTCCTGCTCCTACTACTACACCTGTTCCGGCTTCTGCCCCAACCTTGACTCCAGCTACCTCGCCACCGGCTCCTTCGGCTCCTGGCTCTGCTCCTTCAGTGGCTGCTCCTCCTGGTACATCGGTTAATTCTCCAGCTGAGACTCCGACTGGAGTTCCACAAAACGGTGCTGTTTTGAACAGAAACAGTGCTGCTTTTGCCGTGTTTGGAGCAGCTTTTGTGTGGTCTTTGTTGATGTAGATCTGATCTGAGATATTTATCAGTTACTGATTTTAGGACTTCATTTAGTAGGATTTTGATTTTGATTTTGATTTTTTTATATTTTTTTTAGTATTTGTTTTTTGCTGCCTATGGACGGTGATTAGCGACTTTTCCTTATTTTGACGGTTGAGATTTGATTTCTTTCTTATTCTGTTATTTATTGTTATTATTATTGCTGATTATTATGAATTCTTTATATATATAAATATATATATATATTGTAAAGTGCTATGATCTTAATTTCTCTGTATTTGATTATCTGTTAGTTTGGATCTGTCATCATCTAAGGGAGATTCTTGCGAGTGACTGAGTTGAGAGAAAAGGAGAGAGAGCAACGTGTTACGTGTAGAGGTTTTTCTTGTCACTTTGCGAAGAATTTTGATAATGGTGATAAGGACCAGCTGGAAGCGGTCTCATTGGTCTTTTCTGCTTTTACCTTTTTTTTTAAGATACTTTTATTAACGAGGACAACGACTCATTTAATTTTGCTAATCTGGCTGAGATTAGGAAAGAAAATATATATATATATATAGTTGGGTCTTTAGGCTTTTCACGTGGCCACAGCTGTAAAATCTAACCCCAAGTTACAGACACCCATGTGCTGTGCCACAGACACGTGCGAAAAGAAAAGAGAGTCGCCGGAGTTGATATAATAACTTTTGCTGATTAATTATTAAATAAAGAATTAATCATTTACGTTTAGGAAAACTTGAAAGAAAATGTAGTTAGGGTTAGGGGAGGTGTCATTGTTGGATTTAAAGAGAATAGACTGAATAATAGTGGCATGCATAGTTTACTTGTGAGTTATCTTTTCTTTTTCGGGTGATAATGATATGATCCTTTGGAAGTGCCATTTCATTTATGATGGTTATTGCATCGGATGACAAGTTGACAACTTAATTGAGTACAAAGTCTTCTTTCATTGGCCCTGATTTTCCTAATTTCCTGTTAAGTATCGAAAGATAGATAATTAGCATTATATGTACATAATATATGCTTTGAGCACTTCAGTTGCAAAATAATTCACACCAAAATAACTAGTATTTGTAAAGTAACTTTAATTTTTTACATATTTTAAATATAGAAGTTTTTAAATATTTAATTCTAAAGATATAGATGTTGCTAACAACTTCCAGAAATATGGTACTGGTACACCAATAACTCGTATTTTAGGTTGAGAGTTGTTGAGGGTTTTTCCACATTGTTGAAATCAAAGGTGATTCATCCTGAAAATGATTAGGAAAATCCAAGGGGCATATAGCCTTATTTATGCCTAATGGCATTTGCATTTAACGTGTTTTTTACTATGTACAGTACTCTTGATTCTTATGTTCTTACAACTCTCCTTTCTTGCTCCCATCACACCTCAAGTACCATTTTGTCAAAATTAATGTTATTATTTATCAGCATTTAATTTAGTGATATTGACATTTAAAAACATCTCAAATTTTAACTTTCAATAGCAGTTAAATTTATTAAAAAAAATAATGTTAGTTTTTTCATTGTTCTATCTTATAACGCATAAAACTTCATTATTTGTAAATAGAAAATAAAAACAATTAGAAATCTTCATGCATATGTTATAAATAGAAAATAAAAAACTAGTAGAAATCTTCATGCATATGTTAAAAATAAAATTATCGGATTAATAATTGAGTGATCTATTATTTATTTTAAATATATCAAAGATTTAATTCTATTAATTTTTATATGAATGAAGAGGAAGAAAAATAAAAGAGAATATTAAGCACATAAATCTGAAGTGAACGTTCGGCAAATTGGACTTCTACACCCTTCCAGCAAGTAAGAATCTACCACTAGAACTAATCAATTAGGCGATAAGTATTTACCATTTATTAAATACTTATTTTTTTTTTCAATCAATATGGAATTATAATAATAAATTCTTTTTTCAATTTTCCTACCTTGAACAAAATGCATATAAGAATTAGGAAGCAATTTTTATATTTTGTTTTTTTATTGGAAAAATAAGGAAACTTTTTTTTTCCTTTTTCGGTTACAAAAATGTATAAATAGGGGAATCCAGTCTCTCTTGGGCCACCTCCAAACAAAGCAAACTCTCATAACACAACTCATCAAAATAGGAATTTACAAAAAAAAAAAAAAAAATTCGGAGTGATAGCCCAGCAACTAGTAAATAAGACAGCAAAGGCCCATCGAATTGGACTATAATGAGACATTCGCAGCCAAACCTAATCAGTCACCATCTTAGAACTTGTTCACTTTGAAGTCCGTGGAGTGATCCAACCTAATTTTTCATAGTTTAACAAATCCGTCTCCACCTACTTTTTTTTTTTTTTTGGCATAATAGACATTTAAACGAGCTAGATAATAAAAGTAATTTTTGTTTTTCTCATAAATCCAATTCACTTTGCCAAAGGATTCAAATTGGAAATTTTTAATAAAAATCTTACGTTTTAACTGCTAAATTGTCCCACTTTCATTTATAATTGTTATTTAAAATTAATTTCCTGTTTAAGAAAAATTTATAATTTAGGAAATTTTTAGATGTAATTATTTTATTTTAGTTCGTAGGTTAGTTAAAAATGCCAGCCTAGGAGCATATGTAGATAGGCTCTTCACCAAAGAGCCAAGAGGGTTACTTAAAACATAATATTTCACTATTAATTCTGCGAAAGAATCCTTGCTTGTATTATAGGAAAGTAAGAAGTCAATCTTAACATCATTTTCTTTCGAGAGAAGTAAAAAAAAAAATTGTCCATTTGGACCCAATTTATTGCTCATATGACACCAATAAAGTGAGGTGAAACTCACGCTAAAAAATTGGCACTTTAAATGTGGGATTTTTTAGGCTTTCATAGGGCTCTAACCCCAAAAGGCTGGTTCACCATAAGGGGCACCTCGTCCTCAAAAATATAGTATTAAACTGGACAGCTAAAGGGTGGCTTTGATACCACTTGGCATCATATAAGGGGGATAGATCATAGAACTCGCCTTAAAAAATCTACTTGGTATTTTTTTTTTCTTCCAGTTTCAGGCTAGCATCCTTGCAAAGAACTCTAACCCCGCAAGTTTGGTTCCTCACTAAGGGATGTCTTGGCAGGTGACTCCTGGTACCCCTCAAGCACCTGGCACGTACGCTCGAACCCGATCCCTTTTCTACGCGCTTTACATGTCCATCAAGCATGCTTTCTCAATTTTTTTTTTAATTGCCATTAAACGGTTAATGAGTATTACATTGATATATCTATTATACTCCCACAATGAGAAAAGTGTAATGGAGTAGGGATGATAAGACTCATTACACTCTTCCATTATCCTATTGTGGATGCCCTAACTAAAAGCAACATTGAAGAAGGGACAACATTTGTTCCCTTAGCCATTGCTTCGTAGTCCAAACATGATGGTCAACCTTATTGAGAACAGTGTTGAGTTTTCAAGGAATTTAATTGGGCATATCATCATATTATTAACTTTATAAAAGGTTTGAAGACTTGATGCATCTAATATATTGTCAGAATGAGCTTCTTTGTTGGGAAGATGATGTATACACATATGATATTTTTGTATAAAGCTACAAGGTGAAGTCACTCAAATCAAACTCTCTGCAAATTTCTGATTATATATATACTTCTCTCATTAATTTGGGAAACAATCAATCTCAAATGGGGCATATATAGGCCCCGATCCACTTTCCCAATTGCCCAGTTTGGACTTGATATTAATTTCAGATCACCATCATAGATAAAATTGGGGTAGTGGTTGTAACTACTTTAGCATGACATGTCTTTGCCTATCCTTCTTCACATATTTCAACTTTTCCCTTTTCTAAATTACCACTACTTTTAAAAGATTTTACCATGTTATTAAAGTGTCCCTCTAATACAATATCTTTTGCATTATTTTCAATTTGAAAATGAAAACCAACATTTTCAAAGTATTTTAGGTAAGAGATGGAATGCAAAACTAACTAGTATAGTAATTTGAAATTAACTCTACCCAATATCTGTTGGCTTATCCCTAGACAACCTTCTCTTCATTTAGAAGCTCTCTCTCTCTTTATCTCTAAAACTCATATTTATTTTGTGTTTGGGCTACAGTTGGTCACTCTTGACTGACAATAGCCCTCTTTCTTCCTTTTTTTTCTTATTCTTTTGCTTATTTGTCTATTTAGATCTTTAATTTTCTCTCCTATTTGTTTAGTTTCATTTGATCTCTACCTCTAACAATAGCTTTTTATTCTTGGAAAAGGAGGAAGCTTCAACAAAAATAGTTTTCTAGCTATATTTTCAGTAGGTTCTTATTTATATGATGGTAGTCGATTTTTAGATTTTGACTTATCCACATTTTTCTAAAAGAATTTTTTTATGGATTATAAATTTATATCTTTTTCTTTTGTCCCAATTTTGAGATGGTATTTTAATTGTTTTGTTATATTTTCTTTCTTTTCTCAAGTTTGTATTTAGAGACATACTGATAATTTGAGCTTCTTTATTTTAGGTTTTTGCCTAAAAATTGCATTTTAATTCTTGTATGTCTTTAATTTTAAAAATTGTATTTCAATTCTTATATATCTCTGATTTTAACTAATGTATTTTTTTTTAGTGTTATTTAAAAAAAAAAAAAAAAAAAAAAAAAAAAAAACTAGTATAGTAGTTTCATAATTAAATATGCTGCTCATCAATTCATTTCTTTTAGTACTGGATGAGAAAGATTAATTTTTTATTTATTTATTTAGATAATTTCACTTTTATAATTCGATTAAAACATCCGTTCATATATGATGTTAATTTAATTCAATATTTTAATTTAATTAAAAAAAAAAAGCAAATGGGATTACCAGCCATGATTTACAAACCTAATATATATCATGATAGACATGTATTATACCTACTCATTCATAATAAAAAAAAGCAATAATAATCCGGATACAAATTAAGAGAAAACAAGAGGAGAAATGAGAGAGCACTGCCTCTATCCTGGCTAAGGGGTGACCACCATTACCAAACTTTACTAAGGAAAAACCATAACACAAAATGCAACCACAGTTGCTACAATAGCCCCAAAAGGAGAAACAGTAGCTGAAGCTGACTCAGGTATATTAGATGCAGGCCTGTTGGTATTAGTCCCAGCCCCAGCAGTAGGTGTAGTAGTAGTAGCAGGAGTAGTACTACCACCAGTTCCAGATGAAGGAGTTGTACCACTACCAGTCCCAGTTGATGCAGCTGCTTTGACAGTCACTGCAAGCTTCATTCCACTCCCACAATGCCCAACTACTCCACAGATATAGTAGTGAGTCCCTGCACTCTTCAAAGTTATGGTGGTTGCTCCACTGCTATCTGAAGTAATTGAATTCCCCACTGTACATGTGTTGTAATCACTTGCACTCACTTCATCTACTGTGTGCCCTCCTCCGTAGTTAAATACTGCATCACATAAACACATATTTTTGTGTCAGAAAAAAAAATATATAAATTGAACTACAATCCGACATATATAATTGCAGGAAGACATCATGAGTTCAAATTTTATACTCCCTTTTATCATTGGATAGTAATTCAGTGATTAAATATTATCTGCCTTGTAATAAAAGAGATTATTTTAATTAAAATTTTCAGATGTACCACAAAATAAACAAATTAAGATGAAATTCATTTATACTAAACTATATTCCATAATATATAATTAGAGTCGGAGATTATGAGTTCAAAATTCAGACACTTTTAACATTAGATTAATAGTTTAGTAATTAAGTATTTATCTCTCTTGTAATATAAAAAGTTAAGAAAAAATTTTCCCATTTACCAAAAATAAAAATAGAAGACCAATTTTGAGGGACATTCATTGGTATTAATAATAAAGTATTATGAAAGATAATGAAAAAAAAAGGACTAACCAATGCTGTCACCAACTACAAAGGTCTTGCCACTGGTCCAAGTGCTATAATCTAGACCCATTGCCCAGCCAGAGGTGTCTCCAACAGTATAAACAGTGGCTAAACTTGGCACTACCATACACAGAACCAGAATTGCAAAAATAATTCCTAAGCTAAATTTTGCCATTGTAAGAGAAAGGAAGAGGAGACGAATTTTGGGATTTTAAATTAATGGGTTTTTCTTCAAGGATAGTTTTTAATTTGTATTGGGGGAGTTCCTTATATAATGGTATATGGAGGGCAGATGGATAGGGGGAGTAGTGTTAGGTTTAGTTTGAAATAATTAAATTCCAATGAACCATGAGATGGTGAAAAAGACCAATTCCATGAACATGATGACTTGAGACATACTCCATATACCTAATGCAAAGGTTAAAGAAAGTGGGGCCTCAAAATTTTTATGGATGTTTCTTTTTAGTTGCTTCAATTAAAAATGGTTGTTAGGGATGAATCTGTTTTAATGGTTAATGGGGTTGATGAAAAGATTTTAGAGCCAGTTCATCAACATTAAAAGGGCATATATTATTCTTTCTAGATAAAATTGTTTATCTTTTTCAATTATTAATTTGATTATTAAAGAAAAAGAAGAAATTTTAAATTATTTTCTTCATTTATTTTCCCATGTCAATTATTAGTATAATGCTATTAATTAATTTTATGTTGAAGATGATGGTGTTGTTCACCTTGTAAAGTTTGATTTATATGTAACTTTGCAAAAAATATAATGATGATAAATAGGGCTTAAGCATCATAACTATAGAGAAAGAAATATGAAAATAGAATATTTATTTTACACACTTAGGGCCTACTTAATTTAGATTACAAGTTAAAGAAAAAGGTGAGATGTAATTAACAATTTCTTTGAAATTTTTTTTTTCATACTGGACCAGCTGGTCCTATAAAGAGAGGCATATTCCAATTTAATTTTTGTCCTTTTAGAATAACTTGGCAAAGAGGTATTTATTTTAATGTAATTATCGATTCGAGTTAAATTTATATGAGATAAAATTTTATTAATATTTTTTTTATTATTAATAAAATTTAAATTTAATATTTTATTTAAGAGAAATAACTAATAAGTGTTAATCACAAGGAAGAAGGGATTTTTCTGTTTAGAAAAACTTATAAAAAATCTATATATATAAAAATACTGAGTTAAAAAATTGTAAAGACAAGGGAAATTTTGCACCAATTATATCTCATAATTTAAGTATAAATTTAAAATTGATTTTTGGTAAAATTACTTGAGCAATTATTTTGTAAATAAAAAATTCCTTTTGTTTTAATTTTTAGATCTCCGTTTATATAAATATCCACAGTTACTAGATTTTTTTTTTCCTCTCTCTTGAATTTCTCTACAAGGAACAAAGGCCAAATACCGCCAACACGTTCAGGAATTTCAAAAAAAAGCGAGGAAATTAATTCGCTCTCTCTTTTTACATAATCCTTTGATCAATGGCATTCTATACGATTTTGATGTTTTGGTTTTTGCTTGATATCTCCCTCAGGGATTTGATATCACCGCGTTTCCGCGTGAATCAATTAATAGCTTCCATTGGTTCTCTTACTACGGTTAGATCTTGACAGAGGAGTGTAACGGGAAGGTAATAAGGTTTACTTTCTTAATATTATGTATATATAACCTAATTTTAATCATATATTGTAATTTGAATTGTCATTTAATAAGAAATTTAAGGAAAGAGTTGCAGTCGACAGTAGTTCAGATTCAGATGGGGAAAATGGTTGACGAAACTCCCTGATGATACAATACTGTTCGGGCGTAATTAGAGAATATGTAAAAGTTTCGACTGAAAATATTTATATTATTCTTATTAATTAATATAATTTTTTAATTAGTTCTTTTAAATTTCTAATCGGTCTTCCCAAAATTAAATATTATAAATATAACAGATCAATTAATTAAAAATTAACTTGATATAATACACAAGTTAACTTGCAACGTTATGCATATCATTCATGCAATGTTTCAGCTTCAAGTTGAAAAAAGAAACGAAGTCTCTGATCCTGGGGTTCACTATCTTGGTAATTCATAACTGCTTGTAAATTGTAATCCATTTTTGTCTTTCATATAAACCAGAAAATTAAATAATTGAATGAAGTGCTGAGCATTGATATAGAAACAGTTTGCCAATTGGAAATTTTTGCTTGGATTTTGTCAAATGTGGATGTGGATTTGGAGAAGGATGAGATGTCTATGTTATGATAAAAATCGTGCACCTAATAATATCAAGTCATTATGGACATAATTGTTTTAATAAAGTACAAAAAATTAAACAACCCCACCACATGCAATCCAAAGCTCCACAACCACAACAAAGGCATAATAATTACCTTTGTGTACTTTATACCCACTCTACCAAGTCACTTGCTCTCTCTTTCTTTCTTTCTCCTCCACAGCCCTTAAAAGTCCAATTCCTTTATGCACCTTTCGCCTAACAGTTGGAGCATATTTCATAGACAAAAGATTCATATTCGAGTCCCTTCTTTCAAAACTGATATAAACTCCTAAGGTCATTAGTACAACTTCAAATATGTGATTAAACCAAAGATGGAGGTGCGGATACATGTATGGAAAATGTTTAGGTATCTAACAAAGTGGGTCTGACTCGACAAGACTAATATTATTACAGAAAATTTAAGTGAAAATTACACAAATATCCTTTTTTTTTTTTCATTTATACTTTTTTTTTTTCATTTTTATTATTTTTTAATATATGCATTGATATATGATTTATATATTTGATATATGTTTAATATATTTTTTGATATATATTTTCTTTTTGAAAAAATATTTTTAGATATATAATATTTTGAAAAAAATATTTTTATAACATTGAAAATGAAATTTTTTCTTATTTTTGTAAAAATCCTAAAATTTAAGGTATTGAAGAAATATAGAAATACACTAAGATTTCGTAGTATATAAAATATATTTTGAAAGTGAAATTATAAAAATAGAATGAAAAGAAACACTCTTTTAAGTAACTGTCCCTAGTCCAAACAGCAGGACATAAGAAATAGACAATTGACCAAGTTTTAAGACCTTGTATCGTTCATTTTCTAACTGAAATATAAAATCCAAAGCTGTTTAGGATTCCACAACCTTCCAAGAAATGCCTAATATTCAGGTAGAATCTCAACATCTACAGGATTTTTTGGATCATAGAGTGCTTGTGTAGCTTATAGAGAACATCATTTCAATAAGAAAATAAGCAAGATTTGGGTCTCAAAATGTGAAATATGCATCTAGAGGTATTCAAACCAAGAAAATATCTGTCTTGTGATTTGATCCCATGCCTTGCCAACATTGTTTGAATAAAATGTTTGACAAACTCGTACATTTCATGCCAAAGTGACACAAGAGTACATGTGAATAATCTACCATGAAAACAAATAAAAAATCAATTCCAAAAATAATTACTCTCCAGCATTGGCACCAACAATTTCAGTACAAACAGAATTAATTACAAAGATTGAATAGGTGTTTGGTAAATTTTTTTTATGCAGCTTTTATTTGGTTCTCAAAAGCTGCAACAAACTTTTTTTTTTGGTTAATTGTTAGGTAGTGAAATAACTGTTATTTAAAACTTTTTGAAAAAAATTTAAATTTGAGCTTTTCAAAAAATTTCTGCTTATTCAAGTAAAAAACCTAAATTAACATATAAAAATAACATTTAAATGAAAAAGTACATATTAATATTTATTTTTAATAATTATTAAACATATTATAACTAACAGTAATAATAATTTTACCAAATACTTATAACAATCAGTTATTATATAACAACCATTAACTACCAACTAATAGTTATCAACAACAGCAACAATTATTACAAACAACTAAACCAAACGGGGCCTGAATGTAGAAACGACATTTTTTTTATTTAGCCCCAAGAACATGGACAGTCCATCCGCTCACCCTCCTTAAGCAAAAATAATGAGAAGAAGAGAAGAAAGAACTAACACAAAAACACACAAGCATTACACTTCTGTAAAGGAGTACTCGGGAAGGACGGGGATTGCCTCATGGTTAAAAAGGATTCATGAGTCCATTCTGGTTACACCTGAATGATAACATCTTCTTTGGTAGTTGAAAAATTCAAAGACCATATTGCAAAACCTCACACAATTTTAAAGATTCATGAGTTTAATCCTAGCCTTTGAAAATTTCTAAGGTACAAACAAAACTGAATACTGTCCTAATATTATAGGGACATTCGAGCATGTCTCTTAGGCAATGATCCACATAGAAACAAACCACGATTAATCCACTGATAACAGTCACCAGCTTAGAATGCAAATCAAATAGCATGAAACAGATTCTGGACAAAGACTTTCAGGGCTTCAAATGATTTTAATTGCATATAAAAGTAATGGATTTGGAAAACAAATTTGTTTACAGAGAGAAATCACATTGAATATTCAGATAGCAAATGATCTACTGAAAAAAATAAGAATGATGTTCAGTTTCCAATTGCTAATTCTTCCTGCTTCACTGAAAAACTTTCTCTTGGAGAAATCATAATAAACAAAACTGCTTTTCTGACATATGCTTGATTTCTTCTTCAGACAATTTAGCATGCAATTGCACACAAGACTGGAAACCCATGGGCATATACATCTATTACAATTCTAATGTGAGTTCACCTTATCTTGTTGTTAAATAGCATTGATTGACCAAGACCATTTACATATCACTCTAAATCATCATACAGTTGTGAGGAAGAAATTTTCATAAAGGCACTTAATTCTTACTTACCAATTTTCCGCTGCATCTTATTGGTTTGCGTAAAGAAGTTTAACCTTTTCAGAAGACAATGAACTCCATAGCCCCAGAAACACATGCATGTACAAGCCACTCAGAACTTCCATGGGGAAATGTTCCCTCACTGTGTATCTGAGCTATTCATTGCAAAACAATTGTGGAACAAGATGATAGATAATTTTCCCCATATATAGGCATCACTTAAGTAACAGCTAGCACCTTTTGCCCTTCCAATATTCATAAAGCGTGCTACCAAGAATGAGTTATTAGAAGGTCTACATAAACTTTAAGCCTCGAGTGCAATTTATTGAACTTTGACTAGAAAAGAGAGAGCTATAAGTTAACTTTCACATGACAACATTTCCCTTTTGTTTTGAATTTGCAATTTTGACTTGCAAGTTCAGAATAGATTTTAACATAAAACCGTGATAAAGTGATTCAAGATATGGAAGCTTCACAATCAATGAGAATATGAGGGACAGAGCTCTAAATGACAACAACTGCACAAACTAATAGGAGAAATGCCATTGCAGGTAAAGAGACGACAAGCAGAGGAGTGAGGTGCACAAGAATTTCAAGTCACAAAGTGGGAAAGAACATGATGACCTATTTGGGCATAGAAAAAGCTAGTTGCAGAAGTTGAAGCTAGCTAAACAAATATACAGTTTTGTGGAGCTCATATCACAGCTTCAAACCATGTGCACATATCACCAAAATAGCACATAATTGAACGGAATAGATACTGAAAAATGTAAACAGATCCCAACTAAAAAATTGAAATGTTAAAAAATTAAACTCTCTTGCTACTTACACCTAGTGCCGTTCCCCCCCACAACCACCCCACCCCCTTTCCCCCCTACAAACCCCCATCCCTGCCTCTTTCTATCTCCCACTGCATTGGGATCAGACATTCCACAACAAAATAATAAGTTCCTTACATAATGGACAGGGCAGGCATCCAAAAATTTTAGAGTTGGCCATCACATCAACGGATTCAAAGGAGATGAAGTTTGTAGATAAAGCTGATAAATTCCATTTCAGAAAGCAGGATGCACATAACAAAAGGGCTCACTTGGTGCACAAAGTCCTTGCCGGCTAACAGGATGCACATAACAGTACTTTCAAAAATCTAGGACATGTCACATGATGGTAAAGAATTTGGTCAGACTTGTACCATAAGAATGTATTCTTAAACGTATAGCAGTATTGCTCAAGGAAAAAATATACAAAGCAGTAATACAAGAAAAAGGCATTTCACAAGAATAGTGATATACTTTCTGATCTGCAGGAGCCAGGATAAAATTTAAGAAATTTTACCTATAAAATTGCAAAGGGAAGTGAATTAAGAAACTTCACTGGCCCCAAAATTTCCATTTCATTTTTCATCAGTTGCATCTGCTTGCTCCACTCTAGAGTTCAACTCAGTTGAAGTATCATCAGACTGCAGACCCTCTTTTCTTTGTTGTCTCACAAATTGTCTGCTCCGTGCCACTTGAATTGGTCTTCCCATAAATACCTACAGAATAACAACTTCTCACAGAGTTAGTTCTTCACTTCAAGCAGACTTTCAAGACTCCAATAAAGAAGGCAATGAAAATCAGTCTTTTGCAATCGAATTAGTTTACAATAATTGAAGACTGCAGAACTACCTTCCCTGTAATTGCAGAAAGCGCATTATCGGCTTCTTTTTTAGTTTTGAATGCGACAAATCCATAGCCAGAAGGCCTTCTTGGATTATCATGATATATAATTTCAGCAGAAACAACATCAGTGCCTTCAGCATTAAAGAACTCCTTGAGATCTTTTTCCTTAGCTTCAAATGGCAAATTTGCAACAAACAAGTTGAATGTTGGCCCAGGCTTGGGTGGTGGTGGTGCAGGTGGTGGTGAAGATTTTCTTGGCATAATTCATCCTTAAAGAACGACCCTCAAATTCCTAAAGAGAAAATACAAGAAGATTAAAATGCTTAAGTTGATAAAAATGACAAGAATAGTTGAACTTGGAAATGGACATTAAATAACAGAAACTGAAGTATTCAATATTCTAGCATTCATGTTTATTTGCTTTGTAAACAGCTAAAAACACGTATACCATGAAATATTGAAGACGCTTACATAAGAATCCAGATTCTGAGCAGCAGCAAAAGCCTCCTCAGGAGAGCCCATAGTGACAAAGGCCAAACCCCTGTTTCTGGTCTTGTTATGCATAGAAGGCTAGACCACAACAGCCAAAAACGACACATACCCATATCACCAAAAGGTCCAAAACATACAAAAACCATAACCAATATATCTGAAATAACACTAAAAACAGTGATACAGATAGAAAATAGAACCTCAACTTCTACAACAGTCCCAAATTTCTCAAACAAAGTGCGAATATCTTCAGGGGTACAAGTCCAAGGAATATTCTGAGCAAGCACTCTGGTTCGAGAAAATTCTTCTTGTTCTCCATTTTCAGTCTTTCCTTCATCAATGATTGGGAATCAACAACTAGGTTTTGAGTTGTAGACGAGAAATGTAAAACGAAATGACTGAATTTGTTGGTTCTACTTGGAAGTGTGGGAGAGTGAGAATGAGAGAGAGAGAGAGTGACCATGAAAGAGATAAACTGTTGTTTTTATTGATAATATGGGAAGGTTGGTTAAAGGATTTATGGAAAGAAGATGATCGAAGTGTTCTATAGGATATTTGATGATGCTCAGAGGAGAAGTATGGTGTTGATGGAGGACAGGGAAGCCGGAGCGAAGCCATTGTCTTCAATTCTCCGAGGTTACGTCGAAGCGGGTCGATGGATGTATTTGGAATTTTGGATAAGAAGAGGAAGATTTTTGAGGGATCACAAATACGATGTCGTTTTTAAGCATTATCACCTTATTATTATAACATTCTGTTTCTTCTTTTCAGTTTGTTTAATATTTCCCAATTAATTTAAAAAGGACATATTTGAAACACTCTTAAATTTTCTTTTTCATTTTTTTTTTTGTTTGTTTTACAAATGCATATTCAATTTGAAAACCAACTGTTTAGTGTCAAACTCTTACGATAATGAAATGAGCCCATAAAAATCACACATTGATGATGACACAGTGAAGCCAAAGCCACTAGGAACAAATCTTGTGAAAACTCTGCTTAATATCATTAAATCTTTCACCTATCATTACGTTACACCACTATATCAAGAAAAAAAAAGGAGAAAGAGCCCTCAATCAATTAATAATTAATTAGTTACGAGTTATATAGCTTGAGGCGAAGCTATTTTGCCATTGGCAACACTATCCAACGTACAAAGAATTACCCTGAGTATTAGGAGAAATTACACAAATACAAAAGAATTTGTTATCACTTCTTATGGATCCTACATTCAGGGGAATTGTGTCGCAAAGGTGAATTGTGTCGCAAAGGTGATAGAGGCTGTCTCATTGAATCTATATCCTTTGAATCCATCTTCATCTCAACTGGGCTACTCATTTTCGGACTTGATTTTCGCTTGTTCCTCTGAAAATTCAAGCAACTTACACCAATCAGTGAAATAGTTAAACAAAACACTTTTTGCACAAAATGTACACAAACACAGAGATACATGTAAAACTTTTAGCATGCACAAGTAGATGAACACAAGCACAGTTATACACAGACAAGGACAAATGTACAAACTCACAAATCACAGTAAGATATTCTTCATTTTATTTCTTTATTTATCTTACCTTGGCAGATGCACTGCTGGTATGTTTTCCACTAGAACCATCAGAGTTCTGGTCTCGGTGGTGTTGCTTTAGTAATTTTTTGTTCTCCTTATCCAATATATTGTTTGCTTCAAAAAGCAAGTTGACCTGCATATATCAGTATATTTTTTAAGTTACGAGTACGACAAGCTGAAGTCCAACCAAGAAATTATTTTCTGTTATTCTCCTTACCTCCTCTTCAGCTCTAGTAAGGTTGATCCTGAGATGTTCCTTATCTTCTTGAAGAGTCTTCACTTTATTAGCCAGAGATAGAACTCTGTGAGTTGATGGCCTCAAACTGCCAAGCAAAAGAGAAAAAAAAAACTCTAAGAATGAATCCAGAGAGATTGCAATTACGACACCAATTATCAAATTTTCAGACCACAAAGAGTAATGGCAAGCAACAAGGCAGTATTGATAAATTCTCTTGCCTATTCCACATTGTCAGCAACTTTTGACATGACTCATATCCACTGTTTGCCTCCAAAAAAGTATGACCAAATTCAACTTCATTTTTATTGACCACAGTGGCTAAAATGGACTCGAGCAAATTCTGTTCCATATATGTGGTTTTAGAAGATGAATCAACCTATAAGGTAACAGAAGGTTATGCATTAATTAGCCATCCTCTGTGCAGCAAATAATTAAATTGAACAAAATAATTAAACAAGTTCTTGCTAACTCAATGTGTTAGAAAAGCAGGTGAAAAAGAAAAGGCATAAAATGATAGAATGAGGCTTTTGTGAATAGTAACTAAGGAAGGCCAAATTCACTAGTAACAAGTAACTATTCATTGATAATGCATACACAACTAATATTAACAGGAGGTAGGAGGTGCAAACCATTGACTCAAGCATCAGCAAAGTGGAGAATTGCTTCAAGCCATGACCCTACAAGTATAATTAATGTTGAAACTACTCATGAAGGATCAAACGCTAATATCACATAACTTCCGCTGTGTGTAACTGTGTCTACATGCATGACACATTGACACATACTTTCAAATACATACACACAAAAACACATCTCTCTTTTAAATGAAAGTAATTGATCTCATCTCTCATTCAAGGAACTAATGGAAAAGAAACAAAATATGAATTCATATCATGTAATGGCGAAGTATGGTTTAACAATCTCGAAAGTTATAACATCATGTCTAGAAGCAATAGTCAATCTCAGAAATAGATACAGATGAAACTAATTCTAATTTCAGTACAAACACTGTATATTGCAGTAAAGCAATTATACTAAATTTTTGTAAGGCAGAAAAATATGGAAGATTTGATTTTTAGAATATAAACTCACTTCTAGTCTCTGCTGTGATATATAAAAAAACCCAGGATCTAAAATGCCATGAGGTTCGCATTTCAAGTAACTTAGCGGCAGAATACAGTCAGTGATACTTTAAGGATGAATATTACATGTCTAGATGCTTCCAAGGGCATGGATAACAAACTAAAATCGATCATCTAATTCACAAATCCCCATAAACACCAGTCAATTTAAAGCGGGGAAAAACAAGGAGCGGAAGGAAAGACAATTACCCCTCGAGACTCGTACTCGTGCTTGTAGAATTGCAATTCCTCTGTTAACTTCGCCAAGACCTCTTCCAACTCTCGAACCTTAAACTCAGCCTCTTTCGCCCTCTCATCGGCCTCGTTTCCGAAATCCATTAAAGCCTCCCTGTCGTGGTCGTAAAGAGAACACTCCCTCTTCCATTTGTTACACTGATTTACCAAATTGGCACACTCCGCCGCCAATCTCTGATTCTCCTCCACAAACTTCTTCAACGCAACCGCGTTCATACTCGCCTCCGCCTAAAACCCGCAAACAAATGATTCTATCACTCTCGTACAAACATAAAGATATGGTCTAAACATTCTGTATAATACGAACCTTAGTTCGGTCGATGAGTTGGTCTTTTTGGCGCAATTTCTCAACGAGAAGAATGTATTGATCGCGGAGACGGCGATGGGCATCCTCGGAGGCGCGAAGCTTCGACTGGAGAGTGTGTGTAGAGACTGGAAGGCCTAAGGAGTCATCGATTGTTTCTTTTATGTAAACTTCTATTTCTAGAGGAAGATCCATTTTGCGATCTTGATCAAGAAACACAGAAAAAAAAAAGGAAACCCTAGAATTTGGAGATCTTTTGAACTGAAATGACAGATCTTGAAAAGTAAAAAACCCTAAACCGATTGAAAGGGATGGTCTGAGAGTTTTGGTGGGTTATCTGAAGTGGATTTCAAGCAAGGAAATTTCTGAATAGGGTTTTTGTTAGGAAAACAATTTGTACTTGCCTTTTTTGTTCTATTCTCTCTGGTTTTGGGTTTTTCTCCTTTTGGGGATTCAAATAGAAAGGGAAGAGGGCTAGCCGTTAGAGCGGGTTTTAAAATTGGATTTTAATATGTGGCAAGCTCATAGTATAGAAGGATGGAAAGTCGGTTCTTGTGTCTGGCTGGTTAGTTTAAAAATTATCCTACTCCCAGTGGTCTTTGTCCCGCCACCAGTTATTCTATAAATTAGTTCTCCTCATGGGGAAAATATTTGCAATGGTTGATTTGCGCCGCAATTTATTTATTTTATTATTATTTTCTAAAACAGGGCCAAAAAACCCAGAAAACTCGAAAGAATCTACGCTAGCCAGTTTCACACAAACGAGGCCAATTCACTCCTCTAACATCACTTATAGAACTCACTTGGAGGAGCTTCAAACTTAATAAACCTCAGTGGCATAGTGACGGCTTGATTAGCTAGTCGATCTGCAGCATAATTCATCTCCCTAAAAATATTGTGAATTTGTACTTCCCATCTTCTATTCAACATGCTCCTAATATGAGGACTACTATCATTGTAAGAGCTAAGAATCACCTGCCTCGGAATTGTAGCATCAAATGAGGGGAAGAATTTTACATCCACAACGTTAAATTTCTCGAATTCACTTCTAAAATAGTATTATATAATAATAAAGGAAGATGAAATTTTAATTTTTATAATAAGATTATATTTTTTTTAAGATTATCATAAGTTTTATTTAATTGTTTTAAAAATATAATTGGAATACAATTTTATATATCTAAATATTTATTCCAATATTTAAAATAAAGTGGAAATTTCTTGAGTTTGATAAACATTAATTTATGCTGATTTTGTGTGTTAAATATATATATATATATATAAGAAATTAATTTATTGTGAAAAAAAAATTGTTCTAATAAAGTAATTATGACTTATGAGGATTGAAGATTAAAATGTGGATATGTATATATAGTTGAAGATTAACATGAATAGAATTTTGTTTAAAGAATAATTCAGCACGTGCATACTATTTCTTATCTTAGTAAATTACAATTATAATTAAAGTCAAATAAATAAATTGACACACAAGCTGCATTAGTTTTTCCTTGCCTAATTTTGGTCCTTTGCGTCTTTTATTATCTCATCGTCTTTAGATTGATCAAAGACCGTTTCAATCAAAGACTCTGCATCTTTTTCCACTTCCTCTACCTGCAATTTTAATTTCAAATGAGAATCATCATAAACAAAAGTTCACCAAAAACAGAGTTTTTTTCTTTTTTTCTTGAAAGACCAAAAACAAAGTTATAACTAACCAAATGCAATTCACCAGTCTATTATCCATTCATATAATATTATATCTTATTGTTTTAGTTAACGATTAATAACTATAGTCATTGGGTTAATAATTCAGCGTAATTGAATCGTAAGCTGCTTAAGCCTAGGATGCAGTCTTAATTGTTGGGTCCTTTTTTTTTTTTTAACTTAGTCCTATCTCATTACCTTTTCTCTAAAACTTATGTCAAATATTTGTTTACACTTAAATGAATATTTCTTTTTACTTGTCTTTTTATTTTTTCTATTTATAGCAAAATAATGAGAGAGAACTAAATAAAAAAAAAAAAAAACAATATTTGGGCTTGAGCTGCATTGCAGAAATTAAACCAAATCTTTCTTCTTTTTTTTTCCTTTTTAATTTAAAGTATAAATAAGCATATATGAATAAGTCAAATTATAAGTTGATTGGGCAGAAAAAAAAAATTTATTCAATAAAAAAAATATATTAAATAAAAAAAAATATTGATATCTTTTTATTGAAAAAAATAAAAATAAAAAAGTTACATTAATTAAAATATTTAATCACCCATTTATTAGGTGTATGAACTACTTCTCTACACTAAATGCATAATAGTATTTTTCTGATTAGGAAATGAATCATAAATAATAATTAGGAAATTTCAACATTATTAAAGAGATGGTCAAAAATAGCAATTAGCAACCACGAGCATATGTTCTACCATGATCCTAAAGTCAAAGCAATACTCTCTCCAACGCATGCTTTTAACAAGATACAAAGAAAATGATAGTGATGAATTAATCGTGTGGATTAGATAAAAACTAAGATGGAAAATAATAATAAGGTATTAGGTAAAACGACCTTGTCAATGACTTCATGTACTAGGTGAGCATCCTTTGCAGTTTCTTTGGCTACATTTTCAACAAATGTTACAGCTTCTTTAAGCCCTCCGTCCGGCAGATGATCGGCTACCTCTTCCGCTACCCTCTCCACTTCCTCAGCCACCTTTTCTACGATATCAGTTACACGTTCTCCCCTTTCCACCACTGATTCAACTCTGTCTGCTTGTATATATATAATATACAAACCCATATTGTTAGGCCAAATAAATTAATGTACATTGAGAGTTGACTAGTTGTTAATTAGCGTGTACATATATAAATCTTAAATTAATCCTTGTAAATTACCTTTTAATGTCAATAATGGCCACCATTTGTTTCTCCAAAAGGGTAGAATCACAGCAATTAACATTCCCATAATCCACATTTTCCTGCTAAAACATGACAATTATTAATTTTAATTACACTAGAAGAAGATTAATGCAAATATCAATCTTACATAAAATGAAATTGGTAAAATTGATTAATAACTTATTAATAATTAATTACCAAGAACCGGGAGATGAAGGATCAGAAGGAAGAACAGGTTCTGGATCAACTCCATTGTAGACAGCCATGTCCCTTCACCATTAATTTCATTGAAAAAATTAACATATGCAAGAAATTATTGAAAATAAGCATATATGTATAATTAAACATAACTATACATACCTTTTACTGGTAGTATGTTGAAATTCTAAACTAGTATTAAAAATTTTCAGACTCTGATTCCCAAGAAATTGGCATGATTTGTGCATAGGGTTTAAGGTTGCCAGCAGAAATCTCCGATGGTTCGTGGCACAAAGGCCAGAAAAACTATAGGGAACAATAGCAGATTTTATTGTCAACATCATCACTTCTAATATTCTTAATTAATATTAAATTGCAGAAAGTGAATAATTAATCAATAGAAAGAGTGTTTAAGGTTTTTGTTGCAGAAAGTGATTTAATTATTGAAGGGAAGATTGCAGAATATATTGCATATCGAAATGGTATGTAATATATAAAGAAAATTAAAATATGTTGCCACTTGCTAGAGACAAGCCTTTTGTGGTTTAGCAACAGAGTTGATAATATTTATATACTCTTTTCTGCACGTTACTTAATGCTTTCTGCGAAATTTCCTAACTTTCTTGGAGATTAATTTGCTGATCGAGATTATAATTAAACCATGCTAAATAAAAGTCCTACGAGGTGTCGTATTTAATTTTAATAAATAAAATTAAAATTAATTTATTACTATCATATCATTTTGAGTTGATTTTTATTTAGAATTTAATTTTAATTTAATTTATTTATTTTATTATGATAAAAAATTATTAGAAAAAACATTTATATAATCTAAAGAAATAATAAAAAGAATTACCATATTAAAAAAAAGGAAAGCGATATAAAAGTAATTCTTTTCTTAAAATTCATTGCGAATATTTCTACTTTTTTCCAAAGTATAATATTTTTTTTTATATCAAAATTATATTGATTATTTTGTAATTTAAATATTTATATATATATATATATATATATATATATATATATATATATATATATATATATATATATATATTATTCATAA